>JAWNMH010000391.1:0-52500 GCA_035044325.1 Drosophila nr. medialis 2 BK-2023a
AGCGTGTCCATTGGATTCTCATCGATGCCCTCAACGCGACTGCTGATGATATCGAAGATACGCCTTCGCTCCATATAGTTTAGACAGTGATTTTGCTCGGCAAGCGGCACTAGGATCTCCATGACGCTCGCCTGCAGCAGGACGTCGTCGTTGTCCAGCTCGCTCAGCGCCGCATTCAGTATGAACTCAACGTCACAAGATCTTAAGATACTAGATGAGAATCACATTTTTCCTAAATTTGAAAAAAACCGAGGTTCTTACAAAAGCTTAATCTTGTGTTTTGAAAGGTTTACTTTCAATAACATATTTGGAGGCAAAAGTATGACTTTTCCCCGACTGTATTCAATGCTTGGTCTGGGACAGACGGCACCAATTGTCGCTATGATGCTTACGGGCCTGGCCACCGTGTTGGCCAATAGCAATATTCTGCCCGACTGGCTTCCACATGGTGCTGGTGTCGCGGGATCGCACCACCAACGAACAGGTGACTGGCTAGCTTAACGGAGGCTACAAACCGTTCTCACGCACAACTTCTTGGCACCACTGCTGCTACACGTAGTTAGGGCCCCAGTATCCCAACATGCTGAATCCGAAGAAGTATGCACCACGACGGTCGCAGACGTAAAATCAAGCCATGAGCACTATATGCAACGATCGGACAAGCCAACAGACCAATGCCGGTAGCGGTACCGAAACCGGCGATGTCGTTGGGAGTGGAATGCGCGGCACCTCGGTACAGTATTCACCCCGCTCCTACTACAAGTCGAGTAGGGAGAAGCGTGGAATACAGGTAAAGACCTATATGGCCGAGGGCAATGGTTAGTGTTCGCCGGGACGTCAGTGTTCCGATACGGATCTTGAGCCGCTGCCTGCCTCACTGAGTCAGGACTGCGAGCCGACGCCGCTGCAGAGCCACAACTCGACCAACCTCTACCTGCCCCAGGTGGCCGACACAGCGCCGGACTGCTCTCGATATATATATATATATATGTATATATATACGCGATGTTAACTGTAAATCAACAATGTACGCGGTTCTCCTTTACGCGTTTTTTGTCTTTTAATGCATCCAAAACGGATAACCGTTTGTGCTTTATTATGTCAATACACCTTGATTTACTCACCCAGTTAGAAATCGGTATTTGTAGTATCATCGCATCAAAGAGTCAAAGTCACCAAATCAAATACGTATCCAGCCACTTATTATTATAATTTGTCGAAGAATTACTTAAGAAATCGTCATCAAAACGAAAACTTTTACATTTTACGCGAATTACCACATTTTCAATTTTATAAACGCAAACATTTTGTTTTCCAAAAAAAAAATAAAAAAAAATTCAAAACAAAAAATGTTTTCCCAAATAATTTGGAAAACTGGAGCTGTTGCCTGAGCGAGCGCACGAACTAGAATGAAAAAATATAGGCAGAGCTGAGGCTAGCAGTCTACTCAATTCCAATGCCTACTTTGATTTAGCATTTTGGAAGCAAACAAATTTAAAAACCCCAAAATAATAGAAAAATCTAGATGGAAAAGTTCGACTGCCCGCTTGACTTGCGGGGGCATATTTTTCTTGTGCCACTCAGCATTTTGATCCAACAAAAATTTGTCATTTTTATTCTAGTTTTATTCATTTACATATGAACTTAAATAATGGCAACAAATTGCGAGTTGGCCCAAAGCGCAATGTTTACGCGGTTTTTATTTTTTGTACTTTTATTATGTCAATACCATAAATATTTAACTAATTTACAGCTCTCGGCACGCCCACAATCGAGCAAAAGTATATCAAATATATATATTGTGACATATTCAGATCACGCAGATCTCTCATGTCCACACTCACTGCAACCGCAACAGCAGCGCACAAGAATTAAAACGCCGTCTCAGCATAAACACATTACATTCCGTCAACGCATTTTATAAAAGCAAACAAAATCCAAGAACTAAAGACGCAGCGACAAAGCTACAGCGACTCAAGACGCAGCGACAAAGCTACAGCGACTCAGCTACAACACCGCAGAAGAAGCGAGCTTTCTTTATAAATAAACCACTAGCATAAGATTAGATTTATTTTGTACCTCAAACGAATAAGACGTGCTTTCGAATAAATAATTTTATTGTTTACTTATCGAAACCGTTGTTGAATTTTCAATTCTCTAATTTTCAATTAGTGCATTTACTTCTCAAAAATATAATTGGAGCATTTTCAATTCCCTTACTTTCTTTAAGTTTAGAAGCATTTCTCTTGTTCAAGCTCTTGCAAATATTTACCAGCTGTACGAGAAGTTTCTGATCAAATCAGGTCGGGCAACATGTTAAAGTGCATGTAAGCTTTGACATTAACATGAGTAAATGGGACCGACAATGTGAGGAAGCAGCTTACATTTCAAATTGGCAAATGTTAAAAAGTTGTTTAGACCAAGATTCTAACAGCTGGGAACTTGACCACATTGAGCCACACCTCCTGCGGCACTTTAGGCCCATTGCAGAAAACAGTGCATAAATAATTACAGGTTTAATCTCACGGCACAACACCTACAAACCATCGGAGAGAGGCACAGAGCTCCTTTTGCACCACCGACAGCAGTCCATTGTAAGTCTAATGGCATTTAAACGTCAGACGTCGCGGACAATCGACCCTCCCTTTCCCCGTATTAACCACCACCCAAACTGCTGTCAAACACCCACCAACATGTAATGATGGGGGTTGGGGGCGCTGTTGCTCAAAATCCACATTGAATTAATGCGAATGTGGCTTAGCATGAGCATGAGATGAGGAGGAGGAGGAGGAGGATTAAGATGAAGTTCATGTTGAGGTTGAAGAGGTGGCGCATGTTGCTAATGTGGCGCTTATTAGCGGGTGTGTAGCAACCAACTGTATCTCTCTCTCTGTCTCTCTCTCTCTCTCACTGTTTCTCTGCTTTCCATCGAGTTTTGAACGTGGCTAATCCACTGGAAACACCATTTTGAGCACCTGTTTAATTGCGTTAATCACCGGGAGCAAACATTATTGCCATCACCTTAGCAGTCATCGTTGCTCCAATTCCGAATGGCTGCTGATGATGATGATGTGCAGCAATGGAGCTTATAAAGTGGCTCCAGCGTTGAGCGATTCACATTAGAATGTTAATTTGATGGGTCTGGGGGCACAGCTGGCCAGAAGCACTATTTTTTGGGGTCGTTAGCCACGAGGTTAATGTCTTACTTTAAGATGCAACTACCACTTGGTGCCACTGGTGCCACTTGGGCATTCCATTCCTTTAAACTAACAATAAATGCATCAAATAACATTAGTTTCACATTTTAAGCAAATAAGAGAAAAGCCTTGGGATATTTGCCAATCTTTTGACAGGACAACGTAAGCTAGCTAATCCATAATCTGCCGAAAAAAAGCTTAGCCTTAGTCACAAGTAGATGAAGTAATCTAGGGAAACATGCCTGAAGAAGACATATAACATCACAATCTGAAGAAAATTCTTGAATTCCTAAAAGAATCAAGGTAGATGGAAGACCTTTGGACTCAAAATGAAGCACAATAGATCTAAATAGGATAATAATAATAATAAAAATAATTATAATAAATATAGTAATAATATTCATATTAATTATAATATCGGAGAATACAAAATAAACCTCATATTTTAATTATAAATCAAGAGAGAACGTTGCACTCGGGCGTAACCGACTGCGAAATACTTTGATACCATACATAATGCCAGCTGATAACAGCCGCAAAATACTGTTCAAGTTTGCCTTTCAAATTGCGGTAAATATAACTTACTTACCTTCCTTCGAAGTTTGGTAAGGTGGAGAGATATGGGATTTTGAGAATGTTCGGGGAGGAAGTGGGCGTGGCTGAACAAAATTATGGAGGGGTTCCCAATAATCTTCCTTCCAAGAACTGTAGCTATTAAATTGCGGGAGAAATAGGTTTCTGGGAATTTTGGAGGCTGGAGTGGGCGTAACCAAACAAATTTTTGGAGTACCATCTTACTAATCTACCTTCCAAATGTGGTAACTGTAGCTCTGAAATTGCGGGAGACATTGGCTTTTATCGTTTTCGGAGGGGGGGAGTGGGCGTGGTCCAAAATTTTTTCCCCAGATATACAATATACCCTTCATATTTGGTAGCTTTCATATTGTGAGAGATATATGGCCTTATCGATTTATACTATAAGGTGTATCGGGTAAGGCAGTCGGAGTGGGCGTGGCCATTAAATTGTTGATAGATCTTTTGGGGGAGTTACTAGTCAAAATTTGGTGACTCTTGCTTACAAATTGATTTTGTTGTTTGATTGTGGCTCCTGGGGCCGGCGGGTGTGGGCGTGGTCTGAAAATGTGTATGCCTATACTTGGAGAAAAGTACCACCAAGTTATCTTCTTGGTTTCTCTTAACTTGCAAATGCAAACTGTAAAAAAAAGTGTAAAATCATTTTAGTTAGACTTAGAATGGATAATTTAAACATATAATTCTCACACTGAGTGCCAAGCCAACTAGTCTCAAGTACTAATCATTCTTTTCGATTTCTTCTAAATAGTTTTTATTGTCCTTCAATTTTGACTTCTTTCATAAGGATAGTTTAAAACACAATGTTATAACCTTCTTGGAGAGGTGGGGATTGGGTGACAATGAATGGATGTGCCACGACTATCATCAATCTGCCTCATAAATTTGATGACTACAACTATTTAAAATGCGGCAAATATAGACATTATATAGTATATATATATACATTAATATAGTATTCTATCTGTAACATTCAAATTGCGCGAGATATAGGCTTTTTCGATTTCTGGGGGCTAAAATGAGCGTGGCTCGAAGATAATTAAATGTAATTATAAAGTCTAGCGGACAACATTTGGTCTAGTTTAATTATTCAGTTTGCAGTCTGTAAAAAACTGATACTTTCGGGAACAGAGTATAAAAAAGTACGCCTTGAAGTTTACATACCTTTTTATGACTATATATTGGCATTTTCACAGTTAGTCAAAGTGATATTTTTCAGAAATAATGGCAAACAACTCTTCTATCAAATTACTGATGCTGGGCGATGCGGGTGTGGGCAAAACGTGCCTGTTGCAGCGTTTCACGACGAATCGCTATATGGGCCAATACCACTGCACGGTGGGCATGGATTTGAAGGTGCACACCGTTGAGATCGGCGGCAATAGGGTGAAGCTGCATATCTTTGATACAGCCGGCGAGGAGCGTTTCCGTTCCATGATGACCTGCTACTATCGACACGTGCACGGCATCATTCTCGTATTCGATTTGACGAACCGGCGCAGCTATCAGCACGTGAGCTACTGGCTCGGCGAGATTAGCAAGTATGCCACGGACAATATACCCCTGATGCTGGTGGGCAACAAGTGTGACGATGATGGGCGACAGGTGCGGCAACAGGCGGCTGCCAACTATGCCAGCAATCTGAACATACCCTACATGGAGGCATCCGCCAAGACAGGCCTTAATGTGGAGCGTCTCTTTTTCAATCTGGCGGCTAGCATATACGAGATGCACGTGAAGCAACACAAAGTGGACAAGCAATCGGCAGATGATGACAAGCATTCAGTTGCGCTGGAGAGGAGCTCAGGTCTACACAATTTTTGCTGTTGAGCTGCATTAATGCCTTTTATGTTATTTGTTTTCAAACTAACAAACACACACCCCTACAAACACACACACACACACACACTCACACACATAGAGTATACGCTCGCGCAATCAAATCATCTTCCAATTGTCGTCCGGCCTCAATTTGTATGGGCTTACTTTGATGTTATCCTCATCCCCAAGCCATCCCCCATCCTCCGTCCATGCTGACCTGGTCGTTAAAGTAAGCGTCTAAACCAAAAAATGTGGCAACTGTGGGACACTTCAGTTAACAGTTTGTGTTGTACAAGTTTCAACAACTTATGTGCTTTAATCTTGTATGCAGTTGTAATGTTTTCAAACAACAAATAAAGAATGGTTGCTGCATGATAATACTAATATTAATTAAAGTAAGTGTGCTGATATATAGGCACATACATATATGCTGCGGTTCGGCTTGGCGAGGAGTGGGTTCCGATAGCCATGCATAAATCAAAATTGGCATCAGCATATAAGTAAGTAAAACTAGTATACAAAAACTATAAACTATAAACACGGATTCGATGCGATCTGCTGTTGCAATTGCACCATTGCAACGTGGCACTGGATTGGGGCCAATCGATGTTGGCAATGCTCGCGTATTTGGCAAAGATTTGCTGGAGACGTACGCGCAGATCGTCTTGTTTGCCCGCAGGCAGAGCGTTGAGGGCGTTGCCCCAGTTCTTGACCACTAGGCTGGGCTCGCAGGTCATCATATTGATTTCGGGCAAATAACTCTCCGGATATACGGTGTCTGGCAGTTCCATAACCATTTTATAGAGCTGCTTTGGTTCATGCATATGCACAATATCAATATCGTCGTCCTTCAGCGAATCGTAGATCTCGTTCATGTGCCGATAATACTTATGCGACAGCGTGCACTGGCCGTGGATATCACAGATCTTCAGGAGGCGCAAATCGTACAACGCATGCTGTAGCGCCAAACGGCAATAGTTTACTGTGTGGCAAATGATTGGGGTGGTAAGTGTGTGAATTTAGTGTGTGACTTGCAGCACTAACTCATATCACTTACCGGCGGCATTCAGCTGCTTGGCGACACGCAACCAAGCGCCTATCCGCGGTGTGGGGTAGATCGTTGCCATGTGACTGACTAGCAATATTGGTTAATTGTTGGACGTGCCCTCAGCGGTGGCGCGCCACTAACCGGCCACTGATAATTTATTTGAATTCCGCAAATCGCCAGTGAGCAGCCGCTTGGCCTCCTCTGTCTCCCAGGTCACAAGTGATTTGGTGGCAACGTGTGTATTGCTATCCAAAAGCTGGACCGTCGGTTGCATCAGCGCCTCGTGCATGCCGCAACGTTTCACCTCCTCCATGAATTTGTTGTGGACAATATAGTAGTACGGCTCCAAGGGATGATAGCGCACATTTATCAGAAACTTGAGCTTTTCCAATGCATGCCACCTGGTCGGTGGCCAGGGATTCTCAATGCCGCTCTCCAAGTCCTCCATGTATGTCATAAATGCAAACTTGAACATGGCCCAAACGTCGCGATGATTTACTGCTAAAAAAAAAGTGCGAAATCAAATGAAATACGCGATTAGAATGAGGTAAGAGTTGTTTGGTTAAAAATGAAATCAACTAGCAGATACCCTGTACGAGTCGAGAGACGTGTATATAGTTATATATATATATATACCGTCAATCTGATCTGCCAGCTATGACACTTACACTGTGGAAAACGCTCACGCGCCAAACGCCACACCTCCTGGCGGTACGCATCCGAATACGGACGCGGCGGTCGATCTGACAGTGTCGCTGTCCGGGTCGGGATCTTCGCAGATCCCAGTACAGAATATCATATTTCTCAAAGTACTGCAAGAGTGGCGGCAGAATGTTCTTGTGGTACATCCACCGATACTTGCGCGCTATCTCATCAAACTTGCTGAGCAACTGATGCGACTTCTCCCACAATTTCACGCTTGCCTTGAACGAAGCCATTATCTCCGACATGGGCGCTATTTTCGGGAACAGATTCATATTGTCGGCCAGAAACGCCCGAATGGTAAGCATTGGCAAAGATATATATATATATTTATATATATACTTACCACTCGTATGTAACTTTCTCGATATTTGCAGCCAGATGTCGGCACACTTAATGCTTAACTGGGTATCCGTGCTGTGCAGTTGCGGCACGGCCAACACCTCGCGTATGAAGAGCGCCGTACGCATCATAACCACCGTTGCGCCCAGACCTTTACACTTGGCTTGCAGCACGTATCTCGATTCGGGGCATTCGATGAATTCCACTTGGACGTCCTTCGATGACTGGGTTGATGCAACGTTGAACCCGATTGTTGTGCTGCTCGATACGGTCTGATTAGTGCCGGTGGTGGCGTTGTTGTGGATGTGGAGGTGGATGTGGATGCGGATGATGCTGGTGTTAGCCACTGCATGGGCAATGTATTCATCGAGGGCATAGGCACTTTGTCTTTGCGAGCGGTAGCATTGGCGGTGGCAACGCCAAACCACTCGGCAGACCAAGTGGCTAGCATGCTGGCCGGTCTTTTTTGTGTTGCGAAGGGCTGTCACCAGTTTTGATGGCAGCGCACTTCTGGACTCGTCGACCATGTCGAATGGAGGGCAACCTGTAGAGGCAACCGATGATATTCTCAAAGTACCATTTGTCCTGCACTGCCTCAATGAGACGCTGCTGATCTGGTCTAATCTTGTACTGGTCGTAATGGTCCTCATCTAGGTCTATAATATCAATCGGTTGCGCCATAATGGTCACATCATCATCCCCGGACGACAGCTCTGCCACGCTGGTCTGCTCGCTCCACAGTGGCGGATGGTGCGACACATGACAGTAGAGAAACATCAGATCCTCCTCATACAACATGACGGGTCGTGGCAGTTTATAGATGCGAGACGACTGCGATTGTCAACGATACTTGTGCATGCGTCGCACATGCCGCTGATAATTGTAGCGGAGCTTCGCCCATGTACTCAGGCATTTGTCCATTTTGCAGCGACAGCTGGCTGGCAATTTGCTTCCACAGTTGCGCCTTGAAGGCGTCGTCGTTGAAGCACCGATGTCGACTATCGTAGAGCACAGAGTGACTGCCCACCAGCCTAATGAGCTCTAGATTCGCCTGATGCATTTCCAACTTGTTGCACCATTGCAACGTGGCACTGGATTGGGGCCAATCGATGTTGGCAAGGCTCGCGTATTTGACAAAGATTTGCTGGAGACGTACGCACAGATCGTCTTGTTTGCCCGCAGGCAGAGCTTTGAGGGCGTAGCCCCAGTTCTTGACCACCAGGCTGGGCTCGCAGGTCATCATATTGATTTCGGGCAAATAACTCTCCGGATATACGGTGTCTGGCAGTTCCATCACCATTTTATAGAGCTGCTTTGGTTCATGCATATGCACAATATCAATATCGTCGTCCTTCAGCGAATCGTAGATCTCGTTCATGTGCCGATAATACTTATGCGACAGCGTGCACTGGCCGTGGATATCACAGATCTTCAGGAGGCGCAAATCGTACAGCGCATGCTGTAGCGCCAAACGGCAATAGTTTACTGTGTGGCAAATGATTGGGGTGGTAAGTGTGTGAATTTAGTGTGTGACTTGCAGCACTAACTCATATCACTTACCGGCGGCATTCAGCTGCTTGGCGACACGCAACCAAGCGCCTATCCGCGGTGGATGCTCTGCCGAAGGTAGTGGGATTGCAGCGCATAAGCCGTATTAATTATACGCTCTATGTGGGGTAGATCGTTGCCATGTGACTGACCAGCAATATTGGTTAATTGTTGAACGTGCCCTCAGCGGTGGCGTCGCCACTAACCGGCCACTGCTAATTTATTTGAATTCCGCAAATCGCCAGTGAGCAGCCGCTTGGCCTCCTCTGTCTCCCAGGTCATAAGTGATTTGGTGGCAACGTGTGTATTGCTATCCAAAAGCTGGACCGTCGGTTGCATCAGCGCCTCGTGCATGCCGCAACGTTTCACCTCCTCCATGAATTTGTTGTGGACAATATAGTAGTACGGCTCCAAGGGATGATAGCGCACATTTATCAGAAACTTGAGCTTTTCCGATGCATGCCACCTGGTCGGTGGCCAGGGATTCTCAATGCCGCTCTCCAAGTCCTCCATGTATGTCATAAATGCAAACTTGAACATGGCCCAAACGTCGCGATGATTTTCTGCTAAAAAAGTGCGAAATCAAATGAAATACGCGATTAGAATGAGGTAAGAGTTGTTTGGTTAAAAATTAAATCAACTAGCAGATACCCTGTACGAGTCGAGAGACGTGTATATAGTTATATATATATATATACCGTCAATCTGATCTGCCAGCTATGACACTTACACTGTGGAAAACGCTCACGCGCCAAACGCCACACCTCCTGGCGGTACGCATCCGAATACGGACGCGGCGGTCGATCTGACTGTGTGGCTGTCCGGGTCGGGATCTTCGCAGATCCCAGTACAGAATATCATATTTCTCAAAGTACTGCACGAGTGGCGGCAGAATGTTCTTGTGGTACATCCACCGATACTTGCGCGCTATCTCATCAAACTTGCTGAGCAACTGATGCGACTTCTCCCACAATTTCACGCTTGCCTTGAACGAAGCCATTATCTCCGACATGGGCGCTATTTTCGGGAACAGATTCATATTGTCGGCCAGAAACGCCCGAATGGCGCGACAACAGTGCTCTGCAATCAAGAATGGTAAGCATTGGCAAAGATATATATATATATTTATATATATACTTACCATTCGTATGTAACTTTCTCGATATTTGCAGCCAGATGTCGGCACACTTAATGCTTAACTGGGTATCCGTGCTGTGCAGTTGCGGCACGGCCAACACCTCGCGTATGAAGAGCGCCGTACGCATCATAACCACCGTTGCGCCCAGACCTTTACACTTGGCTTGCAGCACGTATCTCGATTCGGGGCATTCGATGAATTCCACTTGGACGTCCTTCGATGACTGGGTTGATGCAACGTTGAACCCGATTGTTGTGCTGCTCGATACGGTCTGATAAGTGCCGGTGGTGGCGTTGTTGTGGATGTGGAGGTGGATGTGGATGCGGATGATGCTGGTGTTAGCCACTGCATGGGCAATGTATTCATCGAGGGCATAGGCACTTTGTCTTTGCGAGCGGTAGCATTGGCGGTGGCAACGCCAAACCACTCGGCAGACCAAGTGGCTAGCATGCTGGCCGGTCTTTTTTGTGTTGCGAAGGGCTGTCACCAGTTTTGATGACAGCGCACTTCTGGACTCGTCGACCATGTCGAATGGAGGGCAACCAGTAGAGGCAACCGATGATATTCTCAAAGTACCATTTGTCCTGCACTGCCTCAATGAGACGCTGCTGATCTGGTCTAATCTTGTACTGGTCGTAATGGTCCTCATCTAGGTCTATAATATCAATCGGTTGCGCCATAATGGTCACATCATCATCCCCGGACGACAGCTCTGCCACGCTGGTCTGCTCGCTCCACAGTGGCGGATGGTGCGACACATGACAGTAGAGAAACATCAGATCCTCCTCATACAACATGACGGGTCGTGGCAGTTTATAGATGCGAGACGACTGCGATTGTCAACGATACTTGTGCATGCGTCGCACATGCCGCTGATAATTGTAGCGGAGCTTCGCCCATGTACTCAGGCATTTGTCCATTTTGCAGCGACAGCTGGCTGGCAATTTGCTTCCACAGTTGCGCCTTGAAGGCGTCGTCGTTGAAGCACCGATGTCGACTATCGTAGAGCACAGAGTGACTGCCCACCAGCCTAATGAGCTCTAGATTCGCCTGATGCATTTCCAAATTGTTGCACCATTGCAACGTGGCACTGGATTGGGGCCAATCGATGTTGGCAAGGCTCGCGTATTTGACAAAGATTTGCTGGAGACGTACGCACAGATCGTCTTGTTTGCCCGCAGGCAGAGCTTTTAGGGCGTAGCCCCAGTTCTTGACCACCAGGCTGGGCTCGCAGGTCATCATATTGATTTCGGGCAAATAACTCTCCGGATATACGGTGTCTGGCAGTTCCATCACCATTTTATAGAGCTGCTTTGGTTCATGCATATGCACAATATCAATATCGTCGTCCTTCAGCGAATCGTAGATCTCGTTCATGTGCCGATAATACTTATGCGACAGCGTGCACTGGCCGTGGATATCACAGATCTTCAGGAGGCGCAAATCGTACAGCGCATGCTGTAGCGCCAAACGGCAATAGTTTACTGTGTGGCAAATGATTGGGGTGGTAAGTGTGTGAATTTAGTGTGTGACTTGCAGCACTAACTCATATCACTTACCGGCGGCATTCAGCTGCTTGGCGACACGCAACCAAGCGCCTATCCGCGGTGGATGCTCTGCCGAAGGTAGTGGGATTGCAGCGCATAAGCCGTATTAATTAATACGCCTCTATGTGGGGTAGATCGTTGCCATGTGACTGACCAGCAATATTGGTTAATTGTTGAACGTGCCCTCAGCGGTGGCGTCGCCACTAACCGGCCACTGCTAATTTATTTGAATTCCGCAAATCGCCAGTGAGCAGCCGCTTGGCCTCCTCTGTCTCCCAGGTCATAAGTGATTTGGTGGCAACGTGTGTATTGCTATCCAAAAGCTGGACCGTCGGTTGCATCAGCGCCTCGTGCATGCCGCAACGTTTCACCTCCTCCGTGAATTTGTTGTGGACAATATAGTAGTACGGCTCCAAGGGATGATAGCATACATTTATAAGAAACTTGAGCTTTTCCAATGCATGCCACCTGGTCGGTGGCCAGGGATTCTCAATGCCGCTCTCCAAGTCCTCCATGTATGTCATAAATGCAAACTTGAACATGGCCCAAACGTCGCGATGATTTACTGCTAAAAAAGTGCGAAATCAAATGAAATACGCGATTAGAATGAGGTAAGAGTTGTTTGGTTAAAAATGAAATCAACTAGCAGATACCCTGTACGAGTCGAGAGACGTGTATATAGATATATATATATATATACCGTCAATCTGATCTGCCAGCTATGACACTTACACTGTGGAAAACGCTCACGCGCCAAACGCCACACCTCCTGGCGGTACGCATCCGAATACGGACGCGGCGGTCGATCTGACTGTGTGGCTGTCCGGGTCGGGATCTTCGCAGATCCCAGTACAGAATATCATATTTCTCAAAGTACTGCACGAGTGGCGGCAGAATGTTCTTGTGGTACATCCACCGATACTTGCGCGCTATCTCATCAAACTTGCTGAGCAACTGATGCGACTTCTCCCACAATTTCACGCTTGCCTTGAACGGAGCCATTATCTCCGACATGGGCGCTATTTTCGGGAACAGATTCATATTGTCGGCCAGAAACGCCCGAATGGCGCGACAACAGTGCTCTGCAATCAATAATGGTAAGCATTGGCAAAGATATATATATATATTTATATATATACTTACCATTCGTATGTAACTTTCTCGATATTTGCAGCCAGATGTCGGCACACTTAATGCTTAACTGGGTATCCGTGCTGTGCAGTTGCGGCACGGCCAACACCTAGCGTATGAAGAGCGCCGTACGCATCATAACCACCGTTGCGCCCAGACCTTTACACTTGGCTTGCAGCACGTATCTCGATTCGGGGCATTCGATGAATTCCACTTGGACGTCCTTCGATGACTGGGTTGATGCAACGTTGAACCCGATTGTTGTGCTGCTCGATACGGTCTGATTAGTGCCGGTGGTGGCGTTGTTGTGGATGTGGAGGTGGATGTGGATGCGGATGATGCTGGTGTTAGCCACTGCATGGGCAATGTAGTCATCGAGGGCATAGGCACTTTGTCTTTTCGAGCGGTAGCTTTGGCGGTGGCAACGCCAAACCACTCGGCAGACCAAGTGGCTAGCATGCTGGCCGGTCTTTGGCAGCGCACTTCTGGACTCGTCGACCATGTCGAATGGAGGGCAACCTGTAGAGGCAACCGATGATATTCTCAAAGTACCATTTGTCCTGCACTGCCTCAATGAGACGCTGCTGATCTGGTGTAATCTTGTACTGGTCGTAATGGTCCTCATCTAGGTCTATAATATCAATCGGTTGCGCCATAATGGTCACATCATCATCCCCGGACGACAGCTCTGCCACGCTGGTCTGCTTGCTCCACAGTGGCGGATGATGCGACACATGACAGTAGAGAAACATCAGATCCTCCTCATACAACATGACGGGTCGTGGCAGTTTATAGATGCGAGACGACTGCGACTGTCAACGATACTTGTGCATGCGTCGCACATGCCGCTGATAATTGTAGCGGAGCTTCGCCCATGTACTCAGGCATTTGTCCATTTTGCAGCGACAGCTGGCTGGCAATTTGCTTCCACAGTTGCGCCTTGAAGGCGTCGTCGTTGAAGCACCGATGTCGACTATCGTAGAGCACAGAGTGACTGCCCACCAGCCTAATGAGCTCTAGATTCGCCTGATGCATTTCCAAATTATTGGCGCCAATTTTGATGACACTGGAGACGACATCGTCACAGGCGCTGCACGCACTTGCCATTGCCGGATTTGTGCCGCACTCCACGATTTGTATATTTCGCGTTACCATGTCTATGAATGAAGTTTTGGCTTTTATGTGTTCCAACATTTTTGAATCATCAGGGCAACTCACCTGAAATCTGCATCGGATTTATTTTATCATTCCATATAGTGGTCAGCTTAACGCCGCTGCATACAGCTTATCAATTTCATACATATACTACATTATGTTGTTGCATTTGCGGCACATATCGAAATTCAGCTATCGTATACCACCACCAAAAGGGAAAACGGGCCACATCGCCGAAATTGAGAAGCAGGTTGGCAGGGTTGGCAGGGTTGGCGAGGCCACAACTTAAGGTGACCACATTTGTCCACAAGGTGGCGTTTTGTGCGTTGGGGTGTGTTTTGCGCATGACAAAGAAAATCGAATTGAGGCGTGTCATGTCCCTTGGCGGCTGAATTTTCGTGTGGTGTCAACAAGGAGATAAGGAGATTGAGGCTATACTCAAATGTATTGTAATAAGATTCAAAAACATATTTACTTTGGAATCTGAATTGCCCAAAATTTATTCCAAGCCCAACTCAGCGCTTAGGGCTTAGTGCTTCTGCACATCTGGCCCACACTACTAGTACTTAAGTAAATTGTTGTCTGTAGATTTAAATGATAATAAATTTATATATATTCATTCATACGTTATCCATTTCATTATTCTTTATTAATTACTTTATATTTAATAGGAAAGAATAGGGATTGAGGGTCATCCGTAAAATATTTGATTTGGCAAGATTTCTTATTCAAATTCAAAATTGAATATCCGTTTGAAAATTATACCGCCACCTAGCGGCATGTTTTGTTACTACATATGTAAAGTAAACATGCCTGTTAATCAATTATAAAGAAGATAATGAGATGCAGGTATTAAGCGCACTTAACAGATCAACAAAAAGTTATCGATAATTAAAAACTCCATATAAACCAAACGCTATAAAACAGGTCGCGAAATATTTCGATAGGCGGAATTATACGGGCCGGCTTGGAGACCGCAAAACTTAAATCAACAATGCTATCTCACTGTTGCCTGGGTGGATTCTGTTCAACAGTGTCAAAATAATGAATTTTGGTATATTTTGGCGGCGGTTATCGGCAAACGTATTGAACTGAAAATAGTAAGTTATGAACGATAAATTATTTTAATCTGGCGATATCCAGAGCAATTTGCATCATTCATCGGTTAACTAGAGACGACACACATATAGCGAGGCTACTTAACGGAATTCCGTGTTTCATATTTCACTTTCTGATTAATTTAAATCCTGGCCTCTAACAGGCCTTCTCAATTACATGCACAATATGTAAATAAGATCGAAATTTATTGCGATCATGCGCAAATCCCCGATTACGCTTATTAAGCTATATATATATATTCTTGAAGATCTTGAACCCGAAGAGTACATACCCTAGTAGGCCGGAGTTGATTAAAATTGATTAAATTAAATTAAAAATAAAATTTAAAATTTGATTTTATTTAAAAATATTAAAAATATTTATATGACATCTGCGGGTATTTAAATACAAAAAAAATCCAACTTTTGTTGCAAGGAATGGAGAAAAGACATATTTTTAAAAATACTTTTTTGTTTTAAACAAATTTATTTATCATGATAACAGCCATATATATATATGATATGGTCCAATAACTGCACGCATATTTTGGGAGTTTGGTTAATATATCTTGGTCAAATGTGTTTTCTTAAGTGCCCGAACATCAATGACCGATATATGCCAAGTTTCATCAAGACAGTTCTAAAATTGGGGGAATTCTGTGGATATAAGATTAAAAAGTGCAAGTGATGCTTATCAAGTATATATGTATATTGATTGGGGTCGAAGACATCTCTAACAATGCGTTGCAAGCCTAAAAACAATATTAAAGTACCCTCTAAGAAATGTTTATGCATTTTTAAATGACATACATTAACTGAAAGCTAGGTGTTAACCTTTTGTTCTAACAAACAAGCAAAAAAAAACACCCATAAAAAACACACACACCTGATTTCTCGTTGGACATCATTTGTCTAATTAAATAATTTAACGACATTCACATTCACATTCACTAACTTATATTTGTATATTGACAGGGTCAAAATGATAATGATAGAAACACATATGTACATATGTACATATGTAACGGGCAAAACGGCATCTTCGATCCCTTTTCTAACGAACACAGTCACTGAATGTTGCACAAACTGATCTTCAACATTAACTGCCTCATTTCGAATGATTGATGATTGTGATTGATATGAGACAATTTGAAGAAATGAATCGATGAGTCGGTTGTCATAGAGATGTGAAATGGCCATCCGTGTCACCAAATGTGTTCATTACTAGTGGACAAAGTGGACAAACCAGATGAAAAAGCACGCCAAGTGCAAAAATTCAGAGAGAGAGGAACAAATTCAGCAAGAAAGCATAATACAACTCTTCATGGTCAGTTGACATGAATACATACATATGTATATGCGTAATATATATATATATATGTAATTATATATGCACAAATCAGCCTACTCAAATTACGTTATATAGAATTTTAAGTTAATTAGAATGATCAGTGGGAAATATACCCAGCCTCGGCATCGAAAATACTGAGGCATTTTAGGCAAATGCGTGGAGACCTTGAATTTTGTGAAGATTATCACCATTTGGTGAATGTTTTATTTATTTTTGGTGTTTTAGCTAAATAACCTGATCTGGACTTCACACAGCTTCAACTCTTCTAGTTTCAAACTCATTTCGCTGCTGTACGAAATGAATAATAGAAACCAAAATACCCTATGTAACTTTGGTTGTAGGGTATAGAGAGAGAGAGAGAGAGAGAGTAGAAAGGCTGAAATTGCAAATGAATAGAAAAAGTGGTAAAAACAAAACAAAACAACAAAAAAAAACTATGTAGAAAGAAAAGCCTATTAGCCATCTAATCGACTTAGAAATAAATAGAATGCACTATATAGCCAGGGATGCCAAACTGTACAATTGTATAATGAGTCAATATGCAACGACCAGCGAACTTTTGAAACATTCTCGAAAAACACAACATAACATAACAAATGTATTCACTTAGCTGCCATTTACCATAAGCATGTAATTTGTATAAATATAATTTACATATATTAAATAATTAGATCGTGCGAATATAGCTAATGTGAATCGCATCGAATTCGATTGGCTGAATAGACGACGACTTCGCAGTCGCAGTCACTGCTTGGATCGCAACAACATTGTTGGGGCTGTTTTGCTGTATATATATATATATATATATATATATATATACATATATATGTATATTTACCTTATGAGTGTGTGTGTGTGTGTGCAACACACGGTCCGTTATCGCGGCGCTTGTCTGACGTCGACGCTTCGTCAGCTATCTTCGTGTTGCTTGCACTGTGTATGTTATTGGTTGTTGTTGCTGTTGTTGTTGTTGCTTTTGCGGTTGTTCGGCACCTCGAATTGCTGCCGCCAAAACGTGGCAAACTCAGTTTGAATTCTGCCTTCAAGCGCATTAGAACAAAATATAAAAATCAGCTGCTGCTGAAAAGTTGTCAAATAAATTATTAACTCACCTGCTTAGACGTGTTTATTTCACTACCTGCCAATTTCCCATTTTTTGTTGTTGTTTTTTGTTGTTGTTGTTTTGTTGTTCATTTATATTGTTTCAGTGGGTTAGTTGCATTTGCAATTATAATTAAAATTATCGCTAAGTCGCGCTGAATTAGTATTAATATTTGTTTGTCATTGTTATTTTTGTAATCTACACTGTACAAAAATAAACCATATAAACGCGAGCATTAGGTATTACCCCACTTCTTGTTGCCTTCCGTATATTTAAGGAGCGAAATCCGACAAAGGAGCCACAGTTGACAAAGCGCAATAATCACAGAGCAAGCAATGTGTGCCTTACCAATCATCCACCAAATGCCAGGCGGCATGTCTTCAGGCAGGATATTGCCCCGTCGTCAGGCGATACCTGTTTTATACACCCGTGGCACTCACTACGAGGTTGGCTTCGATATGGTAAGCGGCCTTGGTCCTTCGCCCTTTGTCCTTTGCGGTAACTCCAAAACACGCCACGCTAATTATAAAAACCAATTTCAACTAAATGTGTTCGTTTTGGGTAAAAAGTTTGAGCTTTGTTTGAAGCGAATAGTGAAATTGAATACTATTTCTGAGTATATATAGTATTTGACAGTTAAAACTAGAATAGATTAATAAAATGTGAAATCGTGTAGTTTTCGTGTTTGCTTATGGGGAAGAGCTCTAGAGAGGCATACTTGACAGATATGAAAAGGCACACTAAGGCCAGTTTGGAAAAGCATTTTACTGCTTATTCATAATCGATAAATAAAATCAATAGAATCAAATGTGTATAGATATATAGATGCTAATTAGCTAATTCTATTTACTCGATTTAATAATTCATTCAAATGCTTCAGTTGCATTTCAAATGTGATGGATTGGTTTTTCTGATCATCAAAATCGAATTGCTTGTCATTCAAGCAGAAAGTTCAAATAAGCTGTGAAATCCCAGACATATGAATATGCATATACTATATGATCATTGTATATGTAATTAACATTTACATATATTAAAAATTGCTTTTGTACTAAGAAGAAATCGAAAAATATTTGCAATGGAGCAATGAGAAAATAAGAGACACAAATTTATCAAAAAATGTGCAAGCATTTCAAAGAATTTCATCCAACATCCAACAATTTGAAGTTTACTCTAAACTCAAAAGAATCATGATTAGCTGTTAAGCTAAATCCAGATCCAACTCGTCTTACTTTAAGTGTGATGTTCTTTGTTTCTTTAGTATTCTGGATTATACTGATGTGCATACATATGTGCATATACTGCGCTCTCTTATCAGGCCGTGCAATTACAACGCCTTAAACTGTGGATGATGTGGACACATATATATATATATATATGCATATAGTATAGAGATAAATCGCAACGCTGATAAGCTGAAAAGCGATTTGGCATATGTATATGTATGTGCACGCTTATGACTTCTATACAGTGAAGAAAAAACATTATAAAATTGCGAATCAAGAGAAGACTGAAAAACTGGGAAAAGCGAGTGAAAACAAGCTGAACTTAAATAAATTAATTAAATTAATTTTCTCGCTTTATTCACATTTAATAGGTTTTGTACTTGTACCAAGAATATCTGCTTAACATCAGACTATTTGTGCTCGAATAGTTTTGCCTATTTAATATTTGTTGACCCAGTTCCCGTTTAACCTTCACCCAAACAAAAATGATCACACCCAACTGTTGGCTGCCCCATGGTTTGTGTGTGGCTTTGAACCGGAATTGGAATTGATAGTGAAAACTGCACAAATGGCCAATACCAAGGGTAAATAACAACAATTGGCTAGCCAGCCCGGAATCCATTTCAGTGACGGCTATGAGACAGGGAGTCGATGCCAATTGGCGACCCACCCAAATGGTGAATTTACCTTGAATGGCTCCATTCATTGCCAGTCCACCTCCTACCCCAACTCCACCCCACCCCACCAAACCGTTTACAAGACAATTAATATTGTTTAACAATAACCTTTTATTCGTATTGTTGTTTTTAGCGGGCCGTTTTGTTTGTTTGCACTGCGATCAGTCGTGATCGATAATGGCAAAACTTTTTCATTTTTTGATCAGAATCCAAACATCCAACAACTGGCAATACGTAGTCTGTGTCTATTAGCACACAAACATTGGCATTCCAATGAAATATTTAGAAAGCCACTTCCATTCTGAGTTGTAAAAATAATAATAATAATAATGTGCTTTCCAGGGTCGCACTTTTGGCTCAATGATCAAGAACTTTCTGATCTTATCTCAGCCACTGAACGAGACCTACTTGCCGCTCTATACCACCGCAAAAGGCAGTGAGTACTCCAAATGTGTGTCTCTGTCTCCCATTGATGTGATAATGTGAACCACTGTTCTTTTCTCTTCTTAAATATACATACATATATATTTGTTGTTGTTTTTGTTTTTGGCAACAGGGCAAATCTATAACGAGACACTGGAATCTGTGAAATGCAGCTTCCCGCAGTACATACGCGAGCTGGAGGGCGTTGCCGACGGTGCCGAGGTGGAGTTCCACAAGGTGAGCCATATCCAAAACGAAAACTGTAACCCAACACTCAATTAGCCAGCCACCTAACCATACCATTAAGAGTCACCGCCCCTTGCCCCATCCCCTACAACATAAGCCACCTCGTTCATAATAAGCACTCGAGCTGAGAGCTTCAGCTGTGCAAAATTAAGTGGCCATTAAAACAAATACAAGCACATAATTGTTTCAATTATCTATAAAAAACAGAAATGAAAAACAATAAAAAAATAAAAAAATAAAAAAAAAATGGAAAAATAGCTGTTGATTGCGGGGGCAGCGAGGGCAAACTTAAACTTGAGTATTCTAACGGTAAAGGTAATGCCAAAGTCGTTGCACACAATTGCGTTGCGTGCTGCGAATTTGTATGCCCCTTTCTGCTGCGCCTCCCGTTGCAAGTTGTCAATTCAATGACAGCACCAAATGCAATATACGTATATATGTCTGTACTGGTACAAAATAATTGTACTTCAATAGGAATTAAATGGTAATAAGCATTCGCACTCGTTTATAATGAGCACTGTGAACATAACCATTCTGATACGAGTATGACCATTATTATATAATGGAAACAAATGCAATTGCTTATCCACATTGTGATTCACAGTGACTCAAAAATGGATAGACAAGCTTTGAAAACTTTGTTAGAACAATGGAATAAATCAAAACTATTTCGACAATTTTTGCAGACTCGAAAAGTGGACTGGTTCAGATCGTACATCGTACAATTGACAAGCTCTCGAAGTTTGCTTTAATTTTGTCATTAGTCTCACCACTTGTAGGCAATTACTACTGTACTTCAAAAATGAAGCAAAATAATCGCATTGGTCGTGCATTAATCAGTCATTGAACTAGTTCGATTTTATTGTTTTTGTAATTGTTGTTGTTGCTCTTGTTTTGTGTCTAATTTGTTGGCCAATTTGACCATATGCGTAACTGCAACTGAAAAGTGGCCAAGTGAAGGAGACGCCACGCAAAAGAAATAGCGATTTGTCATACCTAGAAACCTAGAAACATTTCAGGTGCAACGGCTTGCATTGGCTTATTCACGAATGTCATATGGCTATATCTTTTATCGATCCATCTCTGCATGTGACTTTTATGTAAGAAGTGAACACCTGCCCATGGTTGATTGACACAGCGTACGCAAAATGAAGCCAACCTTGGCTGCCAACCGCTGCCTTGAATCCTATCAGCTTATTATAAGATTTGCATAACTCATTAATACTGGATTAGGCATTTGCTAATGCTGAGTGTAGTCAAGTTAGGCAACAATGTTGCTCAAATTATACCAATCGGCATCCAAGAATGTAAATGTATTTTGTGCGCTTAAGTAATCAATCTGTTCAAATTACTGACCAAGCAGTTCTATGATCACCTTAATATCGACTATGAATACACTTATTTGAAATGCTCCAGTATATATATATATATATATATATTAATTAGTTCACATGCTGATCTCCATTAAATGGTCTTTAAGTCCAGCCGACAACAGCAGCAAACAATTAATCATTAAGCGAAAACCAATGATTCATTCTGTCAGCGATCAAAGCGTTCTTCAAATGGGAAATATACAAAAAACAAAATAATTTACAATTACTAATTTTGAGTTAACTTAATAATATTACATATATAATATAATAATTAGCTAATTTGAATACGACCTTCGCCCACAGTTGTTTTTGCTGCACTTGGACGAGATCTTGCCACAGGCAGTAAAGCATCAGCCGCGCAGCAAGAATCAACCCACCGGCTGCTCCTCAATCATTGTCAATCAGAAGCATTGTGTAAGTATGATATTTACCATATATACATAGGTATACACTTGTAGCGCATCTAATCTCTCTGTTTTCTTTGGCTAGCGCCTGCTGGGCCACACAGAGGATGCTCTCACGGAGACGCTGAATCATTATTACTTTGTGGTGGCGCACATTATTAGTGACAAGCCGCAGGGCAAGTATAACGTCAAGGAGGAGCATTTCATGTCCCTATGCTATGCTGGACACCTGCCTGGCTACACAATGAGCCACAATCATCATGGTCTAGTCTTTAGCATCAATACAATTAGTGCCGAGCTACTGCGCAGCGGTAAAACACGTAAGTTGGCTTCATTGTTGTGGTTCAATGTTTCAAGTCTAACCAATATTAAAAAAACAGCTCGTCATTTCCTGACACGGGCCCTGCTTGCCACAAGCAATGTGGATGATGCCTTTAGGGTGCTTACAGATGCCGGCGTTGGTGCCGCCGATGCCTGTTCCATTAACTTCTCCTTCCTGGCGTGAGTATGCGGCAATGATTCATATTCATATCCCTGCATATCAATTAATATTCTGAACTCTTGCAGCGATCCACGGCAAATGTTTTACAACGTGGAAATGTCTCCGAATCCGGACAGAAAGAATGAGTCACATCTGAGCGTCAAGGAGGTGCCATTGGGCGCTCATAATTATCATGTCAATCAGTATGTGCTTACTTCGATTTGAGACACAAATCACGTATTCATGCATTCCATTCCATTCCATTCGACAGATTTGAGCGCATTCACTTGGATCAGGCCAATGATCTGATGATCGAGTCCAGCGTGTCGCGCATGCGCGCCTTTGCCACCTACAAGCCGCCAGTCAGCGAGTATGATGTGCGCAATATGCTGGGTGACGTCAGTGGTGGATGCTTCTGTGTGTGGCGCGACAATGGCAGATGTGATGAGGTGGTCAAAACAATTGCTGTTGGCCTCTTCGATTTGAATGCCAAAACCTTTTCACTCTATTCGGACAATCCCAGTCTTACCGAACCACACTGCACATTGCCCCTGCTGTATAAATAGCTGAAAAAAAAATCCCCCATATCTATATATATATATATATATATATATATATATTTACATATATGTATGTATATATATTTAAATTTTGCGTGTACTTATTCATTATCGAAATGTGGAGAAATGTTTATTTGTGTTTCTAATTGAAAATATCAACAATTTTGGTGCCCAGTTATTGACTTCTCGAACATTTCTATTAATGTATTTTTTTTTGTATTATTTAAGCAAATATTTGTTCGTACATATGTGCTGAAATAAAGACAGCTTTAACTTGAAAATCTACTTAAGTTCTGGTAATTTTATATGTCCGAATAGCAAAGGCGTGGTGGAAATATCGAAAACTCTTGGCCCTAATTGAAATCCAAGCATAACTGGTGAATGCAAAATTTATATTCATTTCTATATAAATTCAGAAAACGTAACCGATTTCAAATGTTTCTGTTCAATACATAAATCGACACTTCATATTGTGAATTTATAAATAATAAGTTATAGAAAACAAAACCAACAAGAACATTCGTTTTCTTGTGTACACTCAAAATCGTGAAATGGTGAAATGATTTTACATCAAATTTTTAAATATTCTTTTTATATTTTTCAGAAATTTATTTCTTAACAATACCGAAATTGTTTATCGGAGTACAGAATCAATAGTTTTTCAAAATCCAAGCACCCGATCTGGTATTATCTGTACCGAAAAACCCGTTAATTAGGTTTATGTATATGTATGTGTTTCTGTTAATTTAATTTCAAATTCTGAGGTCCGTTTGCTCATCCAGCCGGGCATACTTAGGTCGACTCGGCTATTGATCCTGATCAAGAATATGTGTACATACCAGGTTACATACTTTTGCACAACTTCATTATACCCGTTTCTTTTGGGCTTAGGGTATAAACCAAACTACTGTTATTTTAGGCACGCTTAAGAGAGCAGACGCTTGGAGACCGCAGTCCAACTACTTACACATCAATTTCATTTAAAGAAAGAGGCTAGGAAATCGATAAGATCGATAATCGATAATCGCAAATCAATAAAACCATATACATATCTCCCACAATTTTAAAGCTACGATTACCAAATTTGTTGGCGATGTCCTTCAAAGTTCGGCATATACCGCGCTCATCTCCGATATTTCTAAGAGGGTGAATCAATAAAACCGCATATCTCCCACAATTTTAAAGATGGAGTCACCAAACTCGGAACGTAGATTCCTGGTAACCTCCTACAAATATCGGTTTATACAATTTTAAACCCACGCCAACTTCAGCCCTTGATATCTTCCACAATTTGTGAGCTAAAAACTTCCCTTTGAAGATCGATCGATCACAAAATCCTATTTGGATGGTGTGAATCGATAAAACCATAAATATTACACAATTTGAAAGCTAGACTTCCCAAATTTGAATGGTATGTTGCTAGTAGCACCCTTCAAAAATTATCATGTCAATCAGAATGTTTTGCCATTTCGATTTGGCGCACTTGAGACACAAATCACATAATTATGCATTCCATTCCATTCCATTCCATTCGACAGATTTTAAAAATCCAGTAGGTGACTAGAAATCTCCTCTAACATGTTCTTTCTGCCACGCCCACTAAGCTTACTAAACTTGAAAGGTAGATTAGTAGGAATCTCCCCTCTTAAAAGCCTAAACTACTGCAAATTTAAAGCCAAACTTGGAGGATAGGTTACTAGGAACCTACTTTAAGGATTGGTATTTCGTGGCTGTTCTGTGCGTGTTATCAGACTAATTGTAGGTAATAGAGTATTTCGGAGTCGGTTATGCCACTACTTATACTTACACTTACACTTACATACCGGAATCAGAACGAAAATTTGTTTCGGTTTGATACCCAGCTTAATAATAGAACATAATTTTAAAATAGAATGAATCCAAACTCTTATTTGTTGAACAAAATCCTTTCTAAAATGTCTAAAATAGTAAATGTAAATGTAAAAAATAGTCTCTACTCTATATGCCAGAACTTAGCTGATGTCTGCCTTAGTTTTTTCGTTGTGAGGTCATAGGCTTACTATGTAGGCTCTTGGTCCCATGGTCGACTTTACAATACAAATCTGAAAATGATCTGCACAGTGTCTGAGTCATTGGCACCACGTTAAGATAATGTGTAAGCCATGAGCTGTTGACCTGTGTCGAAGTTCCACTAATTGAATAATGATTATTGTAATTAGAACTAAAACGGTTGCCAACAACTATTTAGCAATCTAATAATTAGATTGGAATTCTCCGCTGTCGACAATAAGTGCCCATTT
The DNA here is from genome assembly GCA_035044325.1 of Drosophila nr. medialis 2 BK-2023a. Classification (NCBI taxonomy): domain Eukaryota; kingdom Metazoa; phylum Arthropoda; class Insecta; order Diptera; family Drosophilidae; genus Drosophila; species Drosophila nr. medialis 2 BK-2023a. The sequence goes on from JAWNMH010000391.1 coordinate 25,440, forward strand.
AAACAAGAACAAGCACGTATGACCCCAGTATTCGTAATTGGTGGAGAGGGGCGTCGACAGCAAACTTAAACTTGAGTCTTCTAACGGTAAAGCTAATGCTAAAGTGGTTGCGCATAGTTACGATACGCGTTGAATTTGTCTGCTCCTTTCTGATGCGTCTTACGTTGCAAGTTGTCAATTCAATAACAAAACCAAATGCAAAGTGATTGTAAATTTTAATCTTATTTCATTTTAATTGTACTTTAACATGAATTTTGTATTTGATTACCATTCGCACTCGTTTATAATGAGCATTGTGATTTCTATGAAAAGAAAAATGTTTAAGAACCTCAAAGACCAATTTTTTATCAATATACATGTAACAGTTTTCCTCAGAGTGGGGTAACTCCAACTCTGCCCATAGACGGTACGGTCTGCAAAACAAAACTCGACCTTCACAACACTACATAACGACCTACATGCACACTCAAAATAAACAAAACAGTTGGCAGGCCGGCTGTTTATGTCCGCGACGTACCCGCCCTTCCCGCAGTAGGCTGTACTGATTTTATCGGCCCATCGCCCTTCAATTGGATTTGACGATCAATCTATTCCATGCTCCCGTCGATTCACTCCTCCATATAACTTACCTGCAACTCATTATCTTTCTTCATCCGCAAAATATTTGATATGGCAAGATTCCCAATTCAAATTCAAAATTGAATTGCCGTTGTAAAATTATATCGCCACCCAGCGGCATGTTTTGTTACTACATACGAGTATGTAACGCGAATAATGCCTGTTAATAAATTGTACAAATTATTATAAGTTGCGAGCAAATTGTATGGAGGGGAGAATCGCCAGGAGCATGGAGTAGATTGACCGTCAACTCCAAATTAAGGGCGATGGGCCTACAAAAACCCAATAGGCCCATTGCAGGAAGGGCGGGTACGTCGTGGCCATAGACACCCGACCTGCCAACTGTTTCGTATATTTTGTGTGTGCATGTAGATCGTTATGTAGTGTTGTGAAGGTCGAGTTTTGTTTTGGAGTCCGTACCTTCTATGGGCAGAGTTGGAGTTACCCCACACTGAGAAAACTGGGCTAGCCGAAGTTGCCCACTGGTAAAAACTAGACGTGTTATAATACCTCCGGTATCAAAGTATAAAAACAAAAGAAAAAACAACTGATTGACCGTTCCGTTTTGTTGGCATTGTTGGTGCCACAGCTGCTGACGTTGGCCTCATAGGTGTTTTTGCGTTGCATGTTATGTTAGCCAATTTGACCATATTATTAAAGTCAAGTGAACGAGAAGTCAACGAATGGTTTGCTTTAGCTTCTCCTCGACTGTCATTGTTGCATCCACCCAATCGTTTCTTAAGAATGGCAATCATGTTTTTTTGCACTTTATTAATCATTTCTTAATATGTTTAGAGTGGCTCTGGTATTGGAATAAATCCCAACTAAATATAATAAGGCGAAACCATAACACGAGCAAGATAAATAATATTCAATTCTACTTGTATTAGTATTTATAATATTACTATGTGTATAAATGTAAAATGTAGCTAAAATTAAATCATAAGACATAATATTTAATTCAGAAATATAAAATTGCCTTTCCGATTTGCGTGTTTTGTGAAATTTTATTTATAAATGAAAAATTGTAATTTAATGTAAAGAACTGGCTACTGCGCGATAATGTCTACAAAAGAATCGACGACGCTTACAAAGAAGTAAACCCATTGTAAAATTCGGATATGTCTCATCTTATCAATACTGTTTGTTTATCAGAATGGCTCGCAACAGTTTATAAAACTGAAGCATACTTTGGAGCGCGACGGCATATATAAAATCACAACATACTTTTAGGCAGTGCATTTGAGTTTGAAGCAAAGCAAGTGTTTTATAGAATATAGAAAACTCAAGCATCATTTCAATTTGCCACACTAACAAGAAAAATAAATTAAGAATAATAGTTACAATGTTGCCACTCGAATAACGTGTCCAGTTGAAGCAAGTTTGTCTACTGTTCGGATTAGTGTCAGCAATGCGAGCTACTTTTTGAAAGTTCCAACTCAACATCGGATGCATTTGGCTACTACAAAATTATCGTATGCAGGAATCGTTTCGCACATCGACGCTGACAGCGTCGGCGGATTCCAACTTCCTTTTGCCATAATTTTTGCCACTTTATGTGGCAGCCGATAAGAATAATATTCCTGAGTTTTGGATTTTCAGTTTAGTTTTGTTTTGTATTGTTAATTTTTTTTTTGTCTTTATTTTATTTAGGCGTTTAAGTGTTTAGTGCTAAGCGTTTCCTTCCCACAGCAATTGATATGCGCATTAGGCACTACCGTTGTTCTTGGTGCGATATCCTTTGCTCTGGATATTTAAGTATGTATGTGCACAGATATTTGGAAAACGCTTCACGTGCGTCAAGGCAACCAGGCAATCAGCCAACCAAAGTGCTTGTCTGCCTAATTTGTCACTTCAGGTCTCAGAGCGTGCGTGTGTGTGCGTGTGTGTGTTTGTGTGTGTGTTTAAGGTTCACATGTTGCTTGGAGAAACGAAACGGTCTCATCGGTAGGGGGTCATACAATTGCCTAACTGCTGTTGCGTTCGTTCGACTGATTGAAAATTTTCCGTAAGTGCATTCAAGTATTAACTATGAACATTTCTGTATGTTGCCCCTGCTCCGTCTAAGATAGTAGTTCAGCCCCTTAAGAGCAGCTGCAACAACAACAACAACACACACACACATTTTCAATACTTCATTGATTATGTTAATATGCCGACGCGAAGTTCCCCTTGATTCACCTTATCACTGGACTCGTCGTCGTCTGATTGTTCTTTTCTAACCAACAGCAAACGAAACTCAAAACAAAATCCGAAACTGAAACTGAAATCGAACCGAAAATCGTTTTCAAAATCTTTATGTTGTTGCATTTTATGTGTTGACATTTTTGCTCTCCCTCGCTCTTGTTGCCCCTCACTGTTTGGTGCTTGTTGCCGTTGTTGTTATTATTTTTGTTTGTGTTATTTTACCTTTGTAGGTTTTCCCGTTCACACGTTCTTCGGGGAAAATTTTGTGTCATGTAATTAAGCACATAATATGTATGTATGTATGTGTATGTCGGTATGTTGATCAGTTTTCGATCGTTTACATATAAATTTGTTCATTTGAAGTAAAACTCTTTTTCAATGGGTTGTTGTTTGTGGTTAATAAATGCTAACAATAATGTTCATACGGATTCGAACATATGTTGCGGTTACGCAAATGTAACCGATTATTTCATATCACAGTTACATTTCTTGCTGAGTGAAATGTATTCCGAATCTAAATTTCAGATAGACACTGATGACAGTAGCCATATGTATTTTTTTTTTTATATCGTTGATCAGTTCTTGTTTTGAGCATCTGGTTCACGGCTTTCACAATATTTGGACATTTGCTGCCACTCAATTTTTATATGTTATATAATTATCATGTGAACTTATTTGTAGTATCTAATTATAACAACTAGGTATCATATTTAATACAAGAGAGTACTGCATAAATACATATATTTTAGCGTACCTCCATGCATTATCCAGATACATATATTTAAATTTAAAAAAATTTTGAAATTTATGTTCTCTGAGATTTATTATCAGATAAATTTTAAGCTCTTTGTAAAGGGTGACACGTGGAAGGAGACGTCTTCGACTCCATAAAACATGAATATATATTTTTGTATCAATCCACGTGAATCTGTCTTCGACCCGAACTATTCCCTTCGTTTTATATCTATCTCGTAAAAGCTTGGCTTTTATTCATCTCTTTGCTTAATGCTGTTAAAGAATAACCGCTTGAAATTTGAGTTTCTTATCGATATAATATAACTTCACAAATGCTGAGCAACAGAAAATATAAAAAAATGTATCTGCCAGCAGGTTAACTGAAGTTTACATAGTGTAATATGATTTTTCTTTTTCATTCTTTTTTTTGTGATCTCACAAGTAATGCCAAAGTCGTGGTCTACCCCTTTCTGCTGCGTCTTACGTTGCAAGTTGTCAATTCAATGAAAAGAAAAAAGTTTAAGAACCCCAAAGACCAATTTGTTATAAATAAATATGTATATGCATAGATAATATGCATATATATACATATATCTAAAAATATACCGATATACTTCAAACGCAAATCGTTGACTGTCGGATATCTACTTAGCCAAATTGCATGTCAATTCAAAGAGCTTAAAATTTTATTTAACCAATTTACTATAAATTAAAAAAAAATCAGCTGATTGACCGTACAGTGAATAATCATTCATTGAACTATTTCCAGTTTGTTGCAATTAGTGGTGCCTCTGCTGCTGACGTTGGCCCCTTAGGTGTTCTTGCGTTGACTGTTATGTTGGCCAATTTGACCATATTATTGAAGTCAAGTGAACGAGAAGTCAACGAAAGGTTTGCTTTCACTTCTCCTCGACTGTCATTGTTGAATCCACCCAATACACCATAAATCAATTGATAATCGTTTCTCATGAATGGCAATCATGTTTTTCTGCACTTTATTAATCATTTCTTAATATGTCCAGAGTGGCTCTGGTATTGGAATAAATCCCAACTAAATATAATAAGGCCCTCTAATTATATCTGGCCCTCTAGCCGATGTTCTGGGTACGCCCACGCACAGCTTCTGTACTGATATTCGAAGGGTTGCAAGAAGCTAAAGACACTCAATAATTTGATTCTTGTCACTTATGCAATATATTCGAATTTCTTTGTTAAAAAGTGACCCCCACGGACAGGCAGCCAGACAGCCAGACAGCCAGACTCACGCACAAGCCAACACACATACAGACTCGCAGGCCAAATGATCTGCGACTGGGTGAGTTTCAAGTGTTATTGTCACAGAAAAGGAACACTAACTGTAAGTGGATACTTGGACAAGGCACTTTTGGCTGTCATTTGTTCGTAATAAATATTGAAAAAGGAGAAAAAACAATCAGATTTAAATAAAGGATCGTTCCGCTTGTGGTATTGAACATGTGTGTGCCGTGCTGAAATGAAGCAATTAATGGCTGAGACAGAGGCAGAGAGAGAGAGAGGGAGGGAGTTGACATAAGTGTACCGTGTAGGCGTGCCTGCCCAGTGGGTAGCCAAACCTGGAAGAATTGTAAGAAAACAAAAGGCAACAAAATATTACAATAATGATTGTCAACACATGGATGTATGGGAATATGGGAACATGTCGCTGCGTTGGCATTTGCCATGGTTCGGCAATCTAAGTGGAATACGAGAATGCTGCACCAAATATGAAAATGCCACCACTGAAAATCTTTCGCTGCTGCCGTTACACAGTTGCATAGTTTTACTGTGGACAGAGTTCAATAACATTCTCGAAACAATTTGCATGCCTTAGCTCTTCATACTTAGTGGGCTGGCCCTAATGTATTGAAATTGAAGACACACTGCCAAAAAAAAAAAAAACAAAGCACAAACAAAAAACGGGCGCAACTTCCTTTCACAGGAGCTGGCAAGACCACTTCCTTCACAAAGCAACGCGGACCGACTGCAAAACAATGCCCAAGACGCATTCGAAATCGGCTTTCATTCGGAGATGAGATCGTCTGCTAGAGCTTTGCATAATGGAAGCATCCTCCCCATCATTATCACCACAAGCAACATCATCATCAGCATTAACTCCAGCCATAACATCAACATCATTAGAATCAGCTCTGCTCTGCTCTGTTCTGTTCGGCTCTCGACTTGGCTCGACTTTGACTCACATAAAACATGTTAATGTTGCAAGCTGCAATTTTTGCAACGTCGCCGTCGTCAGAGTTGTCATATTTCCTTCGTTTTGCTCCGCCTCACCGTATACTCTTACCAAAGCTGGCTTATCCAGTCTCCTATCGCATCTTTCCCTTTCCTATGGTGGAATCTCTTGATCATTTTACTTTCCTTCTTGAATTGATTACGTTTATTACTAATAATTTACTTTATAAATAAATAATTTTAGTTTCTTTTGCGTTAAACTTCATAAAATATATCTTTAGCAAAGCGAACATCTCATCTGATCCAATGTGTTCAATATTTGTGCAACCAACTTATCAAAATAATTCCAAACAGTTTTCTAGATAATCAATTTGAACCATGCATCTCCGACTGTCTCAGACTCAAAGGAAAAGAAAAGCCTTCAAATCCCAGGTATTGCCAATCATTGGAATAAATATTGATTATGTCAAGCATAATCCTCAGTAGATGTCAAAGAGTATGCCAGCTTCGTAAGGCTATGGTGGGAGATAAGTTTTGTCTGCTTGCTTTGCTTTTCACAGTGAACCGGACCACAGCTTGCAGCTTCTATAATGCCGGCGTCTGTTCCCGTGTGTGTGTGTTTATTATACATGTATATGTGTGCTTACAACATAATTTTAATTTATAGCGTCAGCGGCAAGTACAGTTGAGGTTGAGTTGAGCCAAGCAACTGGCAACTGGCAACAGGCAACAGGCAGCAGGCAACATGCAGCAGAAGGCAACAGGCGTTTGTTTCGTCTTCATCTTTGTTTTGGTATTCGGTGGTCGGTGCTCGGTCTGCCCCTACCGGTTGCCGGTATGACTCAGGCGAGCTGTGCGAAAACAAACAACAAAAAAATAACACATTCAACAACGTTCTCGTATAGAAAAGAGAACCAAAACAAAAGCACAAAAATATACACAGCCCAGTTGTAGAGTTGTAGAGTAATGGCATTGATTGTCCCCCTTCCTTAACCCTGTTGCTAGCCAGACAGTTGAAAAGACGCCGCGTCTGCGTCTGCGTTCGAAAGCGGTTTTCTTTTCGTTGTTGCTGTATGTTGTTTTGTTAACGCTGTTTGTTGTCTATTGGCTGGTCTATTGGGATTGACAAGAGCGACAAAAACCGAAAGCTCACAAGCTTCCAGCTTGTGCGCAAAAAAATGGAAAAGTGGTTCAGCAGCTAGCCGAGAAACACGTTTCTTATTGTTATCGATCCTTTGTCCCGGCTGCGTAATAATCAACCCAGTTAGTTGGCCAGTTGGTAGTTTATGCTGTTGGCAGGCATCATTGTCGCTTATTAGTTTCGTGCATCCACAAAGTTATGATGGATGGTAAATTGCTTTGCACTTGCGTGTCCTCTGGCCACGCACCATATGGCTGCTGCTGCTACTGCTGCTATTGCCCCTTCTGTTATTGTTTGTTGCAGCGATCTGGCTGTGCAATCGCCTGTCTCCACACTGTCATTCCCTCAAGTAGAGCGCCCTACTTCAAAAGCCAGCGCCAGACTAGAGTGTCCAATCCAATCAAAATTTGTTGAAACCCGTAAATTATGTTGGGAGGTTGGGTGTTGGCCTGATTGAGTCCAAAGTATCATCTTAAGTGGGCTCAACTGTGGCTAAAGCGGTAGCACGCGATGTAAAACTGATTAACGGCTATAATTGATCCGTTGAGCCAACTAATCCCAACTAACAGCCGCAAGTCAGAAAAGAATAAAAAAAACTCTCTATTCGAGTGAAACTCCGCTTTCTTTGCAACCTAATTAATATATTGGCGATTAGCATGCATAATTGGAGTATGCAAGTGTTTTTTATGGCTGGCAGGTACTAAAGGTTTACTAAAAACTCAAAGGCTTAAAAAAAAAATTCTTGATCAGTATGAACAGTTGAGTAGATATGCGTACATATACTCACAAGTTTAGAGCTGTGCAGATATTTCTGCAGAGTTAGGCTCACTTCCTATATAATCCAGGTAAATTATATATCAGTAATACTGATATATACTTCAAATTGTGGTTTAAGTTTAAGACATCCGCGTGTTCATACAGAAGCTAGATCAATTTATTTTCAATTTAGTTCTGTATTAAGTAATAACAATCTTGAATGGAGCTTTCCAAAGAAGAACTTATCTTTTGATATTGTGGCAGCAACATTGTATACATATTATAGGGTCAGAGCTGAATTCATTAAATCCCTACACATTTCCACTATAATACCCACTGCAGGGGTGCGGACTGCAAACTGCAAACAGTAAGCAGCCATCAATCAGTTCACAAATCCGCAATGCGACAAACTGATCAATCATGCAGCACATATGTACTTATGAATAAGCCACTTCAGCTTGCCACATGCCACCAATGGGATTAGCGTAGACGAAGACACCTCTCAATGTTTGCACTATGAAAGACAACCCTGAAACAGAGAAAAGTACCTTGTGAAAGGTACTTTTACCGTTTGCCTGGACGCTTGTCTGTGTGGCAAGACTTTATACTTAAGTTGTTAATACGGCATAGAGCAAAGCGCTAAAAGGTGTTGCCCAACTGCGGTCCGAGTCGCAGCCCAAATATGTGTGTATGTGTGTTTGTGTGCGTGTGTGTGGTATGTAATTAGCCCTGGTTCGGAGACAATAAAGCTGAGCCCTATGTTGGCAGGGGGCCGCATTATTTCTGCTTACCTGAACAGAACCTATACTATACACATACATATACAAAGATATATGTTTAAGTAAGTAGTTAAACACAAACTTACATGTCGCTCAAAATCTTTGCGGTGGCAGCTGCAGAAACAGGCAGCAACCAGCATGCATCAAAATGTCGCAATAGTCGCTCATTAACACAGATCTACGAACCCAAAGATGATCTAACGACCCCGCCTCCCTTTGACAAACAACAACAACAACAACAAGAAAAGCACCAAATTAAATTTTAAATGTATCTTACGAGTTGTTGTTGTGGCTGCTGCCGCTGCTGCTGCTGATGTTTGGCTGAAGTTCAACAATGGTTCAGACTTTCTTTTTGGGGCCGCGCGCCGCGTTGGTAAATTGTTTTCACTTTATTGCCTTTTAGATGCGTTGGGCCAACGCTTTATGACATTTATACTTAGAGCATATCATATTGTATGTGCATCTGTATGTGTATCTATGTATCTGCAATTCTGCTGAGAGTGAGCCAAAAAGCGACACAAGCCACAACAGCAACATACCGAAATACGCGCCACTGTCGAGCCTATCCAAATATCTTGTGATTTTTTTTAAAGTGCTGTTGCTGCTTTTGGCTGGTGTGGCAAGAGATGACGATGATCAAATTTACAGCTGGGTGGCGACGACGCATATGTCGTCTGTCGCCCACAAAATGTCATTGAACTCCCGCCAAACAATTCACATTCACAAAAAACCGACTGACACTATTGAAAGGCAACAACATGTTTGTCAATGTATTTTATCACAATAAGTGCGCCTCGTTTAATGCTTCATCTACCTTTGGCACCTGCCTCCCCCTCACTCGATACAGATGTATGTGTGGTTGCTCTCTCACACATACACATGCTCTTTCGATTTTCTTGACACAAATAAACTGATTCCCATTTGACGTTTTGAGACAAAGCCAACAACAACAATGGCAAACTAATAGTGTGTAACAACAAATAACAAAAAACGCAAAAAAAAATAAAAAATATTAGCCATCAGTTGTCATGAGTATCAATCAGCCAGCAACTGGCACAGATGCCCTACACTATTGTTAGCTCTAGTGGTGTATAACGTATCAAAGTTTCATTTCCATAGGAAGTTAAGTTCAGTTTTTTTTACCAATAATATATGAACGATTATAGAGCTCTTGTACTTTTTGACTTGGATTCTCGCTTCTGTTTATTTGCATCAGTTCTTTCAGTTTTGTATACCAAAATACACCCTTTCGAGAACTCCGTTACGAGAGTTTCTGTCGTCAAGATCTCAATTTGAATGATAATAATTCATCCACAAACATTTCTCTTCGTCTGAGTTGCTTTTTTCCGGGTTTTCTCCAAACCAAATGTTGCACAAATTTTCCATTTAATTTGCCCCAGAAATTGTAGACATTTTTTTTTTTTGAAATTTAAATAATTAATTAAATTTTTAATTTAGTTTTTGTATTTTTCTGTGTCGCATGATAGTCGATAGTAAATAAATAAATAAGTAAGAAACACTTGTTGAATGAGGTGCTTACATGGTGGGACTATTTTTTGCCATTTCTCATTCAACATTTTGTGGAACTGTCAAAGGTGCGACCTTATTGTACGCACACGCACACGCACAACCACTAGTGCACATCAAATATAGAAGGTAACATGATTTTTGATTTCACTTTCGTTAAAAATCAAGTAAGTGCGCCTTTGTTAACACAACTTATATCATCTCCAAAATGTTTTGGTGGGAGGGAGTGGTGTCAGGGGTTCCTCGCCTACTACCTCTACCTACTACCACGTAGGGAGTACTTCTCGTAACCGTGCTCGCACAATAGTTTGTATAGTTCCCGTACAGCTCATAAGTAATTAGGTAGTCAATAGTTGCGCTATCATGCTAGACTTCAAGAATGTCGGCCCATTTCATTTTCAGTTGACTTTTATTTTTTATCAAATATCGATTATTTTTGTACTATTTTTGTTTTGGAAATTAGTTTCGCCAATATAGAGGCGAGAGAGTCTTGCACTCGGGGCTTTTTCCCATGATAAATTACTTAATGAGCAGAGCTATCCAGCAGTGGGACTGGGTAAGGCATATATTATATTTATGTATAGAGCATACAATAAGTCGTTAGCCTGTGGGCGTATGAGCGTGTGTGCATGCCTGTCGGTTTGGGCCAACTATTTCTGTTAGTTGTCTGGGTCGTCGCGACGAATGTTTCTTTGTTTTTGCCTTGTCAATCTATTTAGTGTCAGGCGCGCATTTTCCAATGGAAATTTTGACTAATTTTCTGCCCTAGGGGTCGACGACCTCTCTAATATGAATATTAATACTATATGAGTGTTTGCCACATACGCGCACAACCCATCAAATGAAATTCAATCAAGTGTGTATGACTAAATGGATACCCTGTAACTAAAATGCACACGTAGCAGAATAGCTGAAAATCAGCTAGACTAACTGTCATAAACCTAAGCCCTTGATCTACACTCGAATATCGCTTATAGCCTGATTCTAACTTACTTCTTACTCTCTCGAAAGTCGACAGATTGTATGTACATTTACCCATAAGGGAGAGCATTCTGTACTTTCCACATTTAGACATGAGCATGAAGAAAGACAACCGATTGTTCAATCTTTAACTATAGTTTAACTTATGTTTTACATAAAAAATAAATTTGTTTTTTATTTATTGGGTTGTTTGTCGAAAATTGATTTTATTAACCGATCAACTGACATATTTAAATCAAGCGCTAGTTTAGGCACTCAGCGTCAGACCTAACGACAGCTGACACTCAAAAGGGGATTGCGAATAGTAAAGAATGTGAATGTACGATATGTTTAGCATTATGGAATCCGGCAATTAGTTAAAAGCACGATGACGGACTCGACTTTTGTGTACCCCTTGCCCCTCCCCCCTTTAATACCTTTTAATATACGCAGCGTATAAATACTAAAAGCACTAAAAACAATCAACAGCCCTACAATGTTCGTAATTGTGACCACATAATTAGCCAAAAAAAGAAAAATGAAGAAAATGTGTCTGGAATCGGGCAATGTTTCATTTTTGCCAATTAAGCGACAATAAACATGCCCACATTTTGGCCGAGACTAGGTTGAGCAGGGGATTGAGGGCAGGATGGGCGTCGGATGTCGGATGTCGGATGGATTTTGTTTGGGCTCATCATTGAGATATTTTGTGGTGTGTGCGTGTGTGTGTGTTAAAATTAAAAACTCGTAAAATAGCAAAAACGTAAATTGCAGCATAACAAGCATTTAATGGCTCATAAAATGGGATGGCAACACCACACCCCACAATGCCACACTCATACTATGTGTGTGCACACAAAGTACACCAAACAATGACACATCTATGCAGTTATGTAATCTGCAATTGGCTGTGGCCAATCCATAAACAATCCTGCACTCAAAAGTGTGCTAGGCAATTGAAAGTATACAAATGTAAATTGTTGAAATTATTGTTCATTTATGAATACAACTTAAGTTAAGAAAACTTCCAAGTCCGATATAAAATAGGTACATTGCTCCTTTCGGGGCCTAGACAGGAATAATATCAAAGTCTCAACTATAACTTTACAAAACTCCAATGTAGATGTAATATCGTATAGATACTTGCAATAAATAAATAATATCTTATAGATAAATAAATAATATCTTAAAGATAAATAAATAATATCTTAAAGATAAATAAATAATATCGTATATATACTTATAAATACTAAATAAAATTGAAGAACTATTCAAAAATGCATTTCATTTTAAGCCCTGCCCGTGTGATTTTTTTTGTTTAGACGACCAGTCTATAAGTCACGAAGGACTAATCAAATATTATAGATCGACATATTCGACATCTATAAGTGCTTAGGCAACGTAGAGGGGGCAGCTCACCCTAAAAATATGTTTATGGGATAGTAATGATGGTGTTGGTCCACTCAAAGATCGATCGATTTGTGGGCCAAGTAGAGACCAGACTGCAAATTAACATTAACAATTTTCACAGCCCCGAACGAAATATGCAACATTCCGTGTGATGCGGGCTGCGAATGGGTGCGGCTTAGGGGATGATGTCTGTGGGAGAGAGGATATACCACTCTGATATATGTACATATGTATGTTTTTACTTTTTTCTTACTTTCCTTGGCATTTTTATTTTATTTTTTGGGTATAGGGGCAAATCTTGTATGCTCTATATGATGTATGTATATATATTTGTGTGTGTGCTTAAGTGTGTGTATGGCAGTTATTGGCAATTTTTGCCATTGGCTGGACTTTCTTTTTCAGTCTGTCGCATTGCCTGCATGTTTGCTGTTGTTGTTGTTGCCTTTCTGCCTTTCTGCCTTTCAGCCTTGTTAGCCCTGCTGCCTGCTTGCCTCTGCTTGGCTCTTTTCCTTAGCATTCGGGTTAAACATTTCGTGACCTGCATTTTGTTTAAAATAAATTGGTCTTCGTCGCCGGAGTCGGGGCCAGACATATGGTATGCATGTGGCGCACGTACAAACCACTTCACTCCTTTCAATTATATATGCGAACGCAAAAATACCAATACGCTGGCAAATACTTACACCAAAACGAACACATGCACGCACACACACACAAGGCAATACTCAAGAGTCCCAGCTCCAAAGCACACTCCTTCGCCTTCTCCTTTGGCGACTTTGCGCTTGTTTTTAATTACAGCTGCAAAAAATTGAAGCAGCTACACAAAATGCTTATGACACGAACGGGGGAATCGTGAGTGTCACTTGCCTCTCGTGGGATCCCAATCTGAAAGCTTAACACAATAAAAAACAATAAAATCAAATAATCGAGTTGAGTTGAGTTCGAGTTGCAGTCGAAGTCCGTTGTGCATACAACATAGTACTGTTGCACAATCAACACCCAGTCAAATAAGATGTCGCGATCTCTCATTCTCATTCGGAGTCTGAGTCTGAGTCTGAGTCTGTCCCGTCTCATTCTCAATATGTTGTACAGGAAGCTGAGTAGGTCGGCCGACCTTGTGCAAAGGTTAGCAGATAAAGCGTATTGAACAAATGTTCTCCTCCTCCAAACTACTCCGCCTCCTGCTCCTCTTCTTTGCCACATCCCCCACGCCACACACACACTGCGAGATAAAACTAGCTCTTAAATGCGTCAGCGATAATGCCAGATGATGATAATGGTAAGCGGAAGAGCGCAACCGAGCATGACGACATCTTGCAAAAATTCCCATGCTATACATATACATATATGTATATATATATATATATATATGTATATATAGTCTAAAGGATCTCTCACTGATTACGATCAGTGATCAACAAGTGTCCGACTACTTAATTACTGTTGCCTTTACTAAACAAAGCGCTAATTATGCAATAAGACACATTTGTTTGCTTCTCGTAGTATTTGTAGGTGTCTAGTACTTTGATATAGGTATGTATATACAATATCTGTGTTGCTTCAGACTTGGTACAGTGAACACCTTCCTTGAAGGTGGTTGACTTCGATATCAATAAGGACGAGAAATACTTTGATATATTCGATTTTGAATCGCGCCACTCTACATCAAACGATTATTAATTTTTTAGGTAATTTTCTTTGAGTAAATTAAATTTACAACTTTAATCTAGGCTGAAAATGAATTAAAATATAAATTGGCAATACGTACTTATATCTCAGGCTACTAGCTATTTCAAGTTTTGATTGCTTTCTATAACTTGAAATCAACCCTGGCTAGTTCTAATGGATTGTTATAACAAAATCATTTCTGAGAAAGCTATTTCTGTGATAGTTTCATTAAAACTGCAACAGCCAAATAGCTGTCCACTCTGAACTTATTGATACGAAAATTCTTTGGATATAATGTAAGAATTAAAGACTAATCCAATATACTATATCAGTTTGCCAGTGACTCAATTATGAGTCTTAATATAAGCACAGAAGTATATAGCAGTTTGTTAGTGGATTTTCACTTGGCTCTAGCCCAAGCGCCGATGTACTTCACTCATTCAATTGACTTACTGGCAATGACGGGGAAACCATGGCATGAGAATGCCTTGGTCTGTGATTGTCATTTTGATAGCTACAACCACAAACGGAAGTACTCGGATTCCGTAGAATCGGCGCCGCACAACACGACAGAAAAAGAAAGACTTAGATAGAGAGAGAGAGAGAGAGAGAGACAGGGGCACACCCAGTGCAATAGAGTAATGATATCTACGTTTCGGTACTTGATTGTAATGATACTTGAAGTTAAAAACACTTTTATAACTTTCCAAAGAAAACATTTTGCAAGCTAATTCAAAAGATCTGTGGGCGGTAGAGAGAACAAGGGGGTAGTCTCCGATCTACTGTATGCCCCGCCATAAAGCCCGTCAAGCTGTCTTTTGTGTTTTTTTTTCGATTAATTAATGCTGCCGTTTTTTTCTTTTCTTTTTGTTTTTTCTTTGATTGATGATTAATCCAGACTTTGACTTTTGGCATTGACAGCCCAAGCAAACAGCAACAACAACTAGAATGGGCAAATGTAGTTCACATGTGAATATGCTATGCGATCGAAACACCTAAGCTTGAAATGCAAGATCTTAAGAACTCTACACAGATGTAATGGTAAACAATGAAAGCAATGGAAACGATTAAATGCCCAGTACACACACACACACACATTGGCAATGACAAGAATACTTGCCACAAACGAATTGGACTGGCTCAGATCAATTGCTTGCGGTAAGGGCATTTCAAGGCGTGACTCGGAAAGACTTTTTTTTTTTTTTTTTTTAATTGTAATTGCAAATATGGGCGGAAGCGAGCAGCGCTTTTGAATGGATAGCAGCGGCGATCGCGATGTAGGAAATCGGGGTTACGCATAAGGGCAGGCCGGCTTAAGATTATGCTTGCTCGATGGGGGGGAGGGGCGGGAGCGGGTAACCAACTTGTAACCGCAGACCCCACACAAATTCACACATATCGCTGGGAGAAATACTTTGGTGCCTACATCAAATTGCGCACTTTTAAGAAATATACATATGCATATGCATACATACGCATATACATACATACATACGCACATGGATTACTTAGCGATGAATTTTGAAACTTCGCTTCAACTCAATTAGCTTGGGCCTTGATAAGGCACTGGCTCCACTTTGCCCATTGTGCGTTTCCCTGCCCCTTCCCCATTCCCGCCGCAATTCCCCCGAGTCCACCTCTTGATTTAATACCATACAAAAACATTTTACCAATAAATCATTAACAAATTGAAACGTGCAACAAGTTGCATAATAGCAAATAGTATAGGCTAGTAGAAAAATCATAACAAGAAAAAACTGAACACTGAAGATTAAATACCCTAATCGGTTGACATCTAAATGTTGTTCCGCATTATAAAATATTTTTATATTTTTCGATTTCCTTGCCACAACTGTTGGACTAACTCTCATTATTTTTCTATCGATTGATTCTATGGTAGCTCTATGATATAATATATAACTATATGATATTGTAGTCCCTAGTAAAAGGAGGAATTTTCAAGTTTCATAAACGGACTTCGGCATACATAAGCATACTGATCAGCAATAAATATACTTTCGTTGCGTTACAAACTGAGCAATAAATTCAATAATACCTCTCAAAAATAAACCGCATTTCTAAAGTGTTTCTGTTTCTGTTCGATAACCCACCGATAAAACCTCAGGGCGACCCACATCATCCGGTATCGTAAGCAAAGTTAAACAGATTTATGGCAATTCTGATAGCCACTTCGGGCAAATCGGGAAACAACCAAAAAAATAATTCAAATTAATAGAAAGCATGACGGACTTTGAATTTAAACACATATATCACATATCGCCATTCCAAATTTTATTCGAAAATTAAGTGAGATCATTGCCGAATAGTGCGCAAATAGTCTGATACCAAAGTAGTACCTGCTGATAACTGCCGGTTGAGGGAGGAGCGACTGTGGATGGGTGTACCTCATTAATGTGGCATTTGAATTCGGTATCTCTAGTTCTAAATTTACGGGAGAGACATTTTTTTTTGTAAAAATATTCTAACCAATCTTTGGAGGAGGTTCCCAATAATGTTCCATCCAACTTTGGTGACTCGAAGGCGGCTTTCTTCCAAATTTGATGAGTCTGGCTCAAAAGCTGTGGAAGATATAACCATATCTGAATTGTAACCAAATGCTTAACAAAATAATTAATCTAAAAATTCAGTAAGCTATATAAAGAACTGCTACCTAAGGGAAGCCGACGATTATATAAAGCACTATGTCATCTAATTAACATGGATCATGCATAAACCCAACTAAAAACGAAATGATGTTCAAATTGTTACAACACTCTTTCATCTAAGTATTCCATTAGAAACGTCACACAAAGCATTTGTTGCCAAGGGGAATTGGGCTTGAAGCTCGTTGTTCATTCAGGGCTTTAAATGTTTGAAAGAGACTTAAAGCTGAAAAAAAAACTGCTAAAAACCTTCAAAAACGAAATGTGTGCGTAGCTTTGAAGTATTTTGCATACATTTTGTTTGAGGGCAAACAACTTGAAATGGCTTATAATTAGCAGGTTCGAGATCGGCTCAAACGTCGGCTTTGACAATTGCGGATCGTGTTGTCCATTCAAATATTGGATGCCGTTGGACCCAAGATCAAACATATACATATATCGTTGGTATTTCTTCTTCTTTTTTTTCGTTTTTCCGCTTTCGCTTTTTTTTTTGTCTTTTTGCTTTTTGGGAGCAATCATATGACATTTTGAGCATTTGATAAGAGCGACTCTTGGCAACAGGCACTAACTAAACTAACGAACTAACTTGGCTAACTGGAAGAGCAAGCAACACGCAACACATCACACAAGCAAACAAATACTACATACACATGTGCACACATACATACACACATTGATGCGTGCGTGAACTTAACAAACTCAAACAGTTTTTGGACTTGGTCAGACAATGTATGATATCTGAGATAGTTAATCTAAAGTTGGCCAGTCTTGGCCCAAAAAGATAGTTGAATACGTTCAGATCTATAATAAAATGATCAACTATGGGTCTATTAATTAAAAACTAAATAATCACTGATCGTCACATATACATATATGTCATTCTTAAATTGAAGTGTATACTGTAACTGTATTCCTTAACTCCCAACCCAAATTATTGCCTTCTTCGATCAAAATTGCAAATCTTAATTGAAGAACATTTCGTTCTAGAATTGAAAATCTTAAATTACGAATTGAAGCCTCCAAAACCTGATTATGTTGCTCAAAATGTACACCAAAACGAGAATTGTGAATTATTATTGATAAAATGTGGAAAATATTGAAAATTTAGTTTTACAAAGTGATTGGTCAAAGAAACCCAAAACCAACCGATCGTGATCTGCATGATCTTGAGCTTTCTTTACCCAATAAAGGCATGAGAGATAAAACTATATCAGCGATTAGCCAACAATCGTACAGCTGGTCTAGTTTACTACAAAAATAATGTAAATATTTACAGTGTCAAGACATCGGCATTGAAAAACAAGAAAAACTATCATTTTCACCATGCCCAATGTTTTGTTTGGCCATATAAATATATTGTATACAGTGGGCATGCCATTAATGTCTAAGTTTATGATCATAACGAGCCCCAATGAAAGAGCGATATATGTACTACTAAATGTGTGTGTGTGTGTGTGTGTGTCTGTGTATGTACATATGTGCAGACCACAAACATATGCAGAATCGAATTGGGCCAGACACGCTAGTCAGAGAGTAATACTAGATGGGAAGGGGCACAATAAATAAGAGAGCTGCAAATCGCTTCCTTTAGCAATCACTTAAGGTTTTGACAGATTTGAGGATTAATTGCTTAAAGTGTGCGTCAGATGTTGTCAACGGAGCAGTTCAATGCTCTACACACACACACACACACACAGTATCTGTTTCTGTTTCTGTATCTGTATCTATGCTAATGTATCTATCTATGTGTGTTTGTATGTGTAGACACTAAGTATTATTATTGGCATTTCTACGAATGTAAAATCAACTCATTCAAAAAATTAATATATGCCTCGTTTGCTGCAAAACTACTAAAAGCGAACACACACACGGGCACACACGGGCACACACTGGCACACACTGGCACACACAGGCACACACACATGCACAGATAGAGGGAGCTATGGATAGTCACGCGAGCGCGGTCTAAGCTATTGTATCTTTGTATCTTTAAGTATGCGCAAACTGTGCGCTGTGCTCATAAGCATAACGCCCATAACGAAACCTGCGCCACAGTTCGGAGCAGTGTAAAAACCAAATGCCGAAACCAAATCCCAAGCTCAGCGCCGTATTAATTGTCGGCTAAATTCTGTTTGAACACCGAAACCTGCAAAGGGACGGCCTGGATAAACGGACGGACGGAATGTGGCTGGAACAGGTACCAAAAACCAGGCAGTAATCAAGAAGGTTGACCAATAAAATGTATAAACATATATATATGTACATATATACACGCACATACGCACTCACACACATTTGTCTATATGTACATGTATAAGGAGTTAGCATGAGGAAGAAGCAGCAGAGACAAAGACACTAAACGATCGCTAGAGGAAGCATTTCTATAAGATACAGATACAGCTGCAGATACACATGTAAGTATTATTGAACGGTGCTCGGATTTTATTCGAGCTTCGGAGTCTGCCCAAACTGGCCAACAGGTACATTTTGACCCTATGGTGATATACACTGCTGCTGCTGCTGATGCTGATGCTGCTGATGCTGATGCTGATGCTGCTGATGCTGCTGGTGCCTTATTTAAATAAGTCGTAGATTAGTGTCATTTAGCAATTTAGAATTCTGAATGTGGTTAATATCCGACTGGCATTTGTGGTATGTGGCTGCGGCATGGAAGAACCCCAGATTGTGTCGATTAAGATTTTCAAGAGACAACATTTAAAACGAACTGGATTTGCCAGTTATAAATATTGTCATAGTCAATGCGAAGAATATCAATTATACTTGTACTTCGTTGGAAACATGAGTCATGCGATCGACAAATGTTATCGCCAGGCTCGACATCGATTTATTGTTTATTATTTGTTACCCCAAAATTCTTTGTAATACTACTCACAATGGATTTCATTGACGTTTGCATTAGTAAAATATTTACATTTAATTTTCTTTTCATTCATTTCGGGTGCCTATTTTTCGTTAATTTATTTATTTTTTTCTTTACTGCCTTGACATTTGACAGTTGAATCATTAAGTTAGTCGCGATAATGGCTAGTCTAAGATTTAAAATCGACCATACAATTGAAAATTGAATCGACTGGTAGAAATAGTTGGCCGACAACCTCTTGACCATCTCTCGTTGCTATTGTTGGATACAAGCATTGCTTTCTCAGAAAAATCAATGCTAAATATAACAAATCTACAATTACCAAAAAAATGAATCGATCATATATACATTGTTTTGGTTTATAGGTTAATTGAATTTATGGCCTATAAGCAGCACGACATTCGCTCAGTGTACACATACCCATAAATATTGATAAGTAAGCGCTGCTCTCGTTTTGTGCGTGTGTTTGATTCCGTCGTTGATTTCATTACAGAGATACTGCGGTGGCTTCGGCCACAGTTTCAGCTGATGAGGTCAAGCGCGGTCACTGAATTGAAAGTACGGCATGGGTACTGTGACGGCTGGGAGTGCGTACTGTGCCGATTAGATTAGATTCGAATTGTCATCAAAGTTGAAACGCAGCTAGTTCCGATTTGGAAGCAGCCCTGCAACTGGCAACTTAAGGCTTGCCACCTGGGTCGCCAACATGATTCGAGCTGCGGCCAGCAGCTTACCTTTCCGATAAACAAAAAGCCAGCCATTGATTAAATTCGACTTTGTCAAAAAAAAAAAAACAAGTAAGAATGCTGTAGTCGAGTGAGCTCGACTACGATATACCCTGAATCCAGCTGTTATTGCCAAAGTGCATGCATCAAATGCTTGCGGCTACTGATAGAAATGAGATCAATATTAGAATATATTTTTGTCCATAACTTATCCGATCTTGATGCAATTTGGGCAGTTGATCAATAATATGCATATGCATATTATATACTAATTGAAAGACCCTTTAAAATTGTGGCATTTATTGCTATCGGAAATCGAAATATATCGATATTCAAGACACGGAGGCGGCTATCGATCAAATAAAGCAAACTTGATCTGCGAGAACCTATAGCTCTCTAGCTCTTACAGTCTCTGAGATTCGCGTGGGGGTATATCGACTCGGCTACTGATCGTGATCAAGAATATATATACTTATGGGGTCGGCGATGCTTCATTCTGCCTGGCACAAAGCCATTTTACCCCTTTTTAATTTGTTCACGGTATAAAAAAGGAAACCACACAGAAATGTTGCTTGCCATATACTATATAGATATAGTGTATATACATATATGTTTGTGTGGGGTAAACTATTTGTTATGCGTGCATACGTATATACATATCTGGGGTACGACACTGTTCTGCTCTTAGATGGTTTATGACAAGGCTTTGCGCCTCAAGACCATGCCACGTCGTCTTTGCCACCACCGATATGCAATCTTAATAGCGCGCACAAATCAATCATAAAATACTAAACATACTTCCCACTAGGGCGATACGAGTATCTGTTCACATCGACAGTTCCACTTTATATAGCAAATGCATACATACATACATACATGTGATATCTCAGCTAAGCCTACTTTGATGAATTTCCTAACACTAAAATTGAGTTATGGCTCAAAATCCAATATATATACACTTACTTTTTCAAGACTGTTCGACATGAGCATTGACATGTATTTTGGATATGTTTTCAGTTTTTGGCTAATTTTAATTAGTTAATTAATAATTTTATAAAAACTAAAGTTTCTTTACTCTAAAGTTACGTATGAAGAAATTGATTTTATTTTGCGATTTGAATCATTCGAATTGTGTGTATGTATGTGCAGCATCTGGTATTTATATTGGAACAGTTTGCATTATCTACTTCTTGCTTCTGTTTTGTTGCACTTTGCTGCACACACACACACACGCGCACACACACACACACACACGCATATGTGTATGTATATGGAGCTAATATTTATGGTATTTGAGTACAATTTAGTTTTGTTTTCTAGCCCATTCCATTTGATGTGTATTTCCACTTCACGCAACACTTCAGCACTTTGCTTTACCAATTTCATATAATTTCTTCTAATTTTTTCACTTTTTCAATTTTGCTACCCCTTACCCAGTGAAATTTCTTTAAGCGAGTCTAATGATGTCGAATGAAGCAGGCATCTCCCACCCCCCATTGAGTATACTTATATGTGTCGAAGGGTCTGTCTCTCTGTGTGTTTAGCGACTGGGACTTCAAATCCGATCAAGTTTTCCGCCGTTTCTCGAGCTGTTCCACATACTCACATATAAAAGCTATAGTTGTTAAATTTTAAGTCTGGATTTTACAAAGCAACTGTAATTTGTTAATTTTTGTGGGATATCTGCCAAGTCGGGCTCTTCTTCTTATCAAGCCATCATTTCTACTTGTTTTACCAATTGTTGTTTACACACTTTGCGTTGTTAGCATTTTGTTCAAAATTTTCTATTTATTTTTTTTTGTATTTTCTTCTTCTTTCTTTTTTTTTTTTTTTTTTGATAAGCTGCCATCGCATGGCACTTGTGTAATCATCATCATCCATGCATGTTGTGTACATACAAATTCATAAGTATCTTTATATGTATCTGTATGCGTAAGAGTATCTGAAGTGTGTCTTGCAGCTGTGCCTTGACAAATAGGTAACAATTGGCAATGGACGAGCGTCTATAATACATAGCCACAATATCCGATTGGTGGTGATGATCTAGGAATGCATTTGGTTGCATTCAACATCGACTGTTTCAATAGAAGCCAATGCTAATCTCTTGGGTAAATGCCATTTCGAGTTCCATTTGCGATGGTTTTAGCTTTGAACTTATGACGGCAACCAGGGTGCGCAGTGTAATCAAGAAATTAGAGCACACACACACACACACACACACACACACACAGAGACAATGTGTTTCCAGTGTTTCTTAGACATAGTTTGGTCATACGTATTTCGAACTATGTTTGTACACAAAACTATGTATGCACTTATATCTCTGTCAGCGATAAGGCCCAGCTATTTATATTATTTCTTGGCCGACTTCTTCTAACTTTTTCCACAACTTCAACTTTTCTTTTGTATACTCTAGCATCTATGGGTATTTCAATGATTTTATATATATATATATATATATATATATATATATGTATATTTCAATAACAATTTGCAGACATCTTATGAATATAAGAACTTTGCCATATGAGAAAATTACGCTGTGATCTGAAAGATCAGAAATGTATTCGACCCGTGCCATACTGTGTGCAAGGGTATTAAGTCATCGGCATTCCAAATATACCAGTTCTACCTGTACATATATATACATACATATTTTGTTGAGTTCTGTCTTCTGTTGCTTTCGGGCAAATAGAAGAAATCAAATAAGAATGCCAGCAAAAGTGTATGTGACATCAGCTGTTAAATGAAGAAAAAAAGAAGAAGAAAAACCGAAACGTAACATTTTTCCACATCTTGACTATGTATCTATATATATATAGATATGCTCTGTTATCAAGTGCATATAAGTGTATCTGTATGTTTGTCTGTCTGTCTGTTTGCCTGATTTGTTTGCCCACATAGTTCTCACGTCCGTCAAATAAAAACCCGGCACAAGTCGTATAAAGAATCAGATCAAGCAGCAGCAAAATAAATTATCATCTAAAACGTAACTTGAGACTTGTGTTCGGATAACGTTGTACAAAATGATGTAAGGATCTCAATACTAATCATTCACGTTAGTATTCCCAACTGAGACTATCTGAGGCATATAGTCATTCACATTAACAGCTTAACTAGGCTTTAATGCAAATCAATTGATGCATAAATCGTGTCAGAGTTCTGGCCTAAACATTAAAGCCTCTATGCATATTAGCAGTATACTGAGCTACAGTCGACTTTTTTATATATATATATTATATTATGTGCATCTGACAATAGCATTTTGCGAAAATAAACTATCAAATAAATCATTCACTCCATTTTGAAATATCCTAGCCAAACTGTGTATGTTTTTGATGTGACTCTTGAACTGGTCAACTTATGGATTATCAGACAGACGAAACTCAGTTTTTCAACTGGATAATACGACAGAGAGGGATTTTCAACTGGACTTCAATTCTGTAAGGGATATGGTGGAGAAACATTTCTCGTCAAGATTAGGCTATTGGCAAACGTTGGTAGTAGTAGAGCAAGAGAATGGTCCCAACTGCTAAATGACACCTCCTGGGATCAAAGAAGTGGACAATTTTGGTAGGTCAGAAAACATTCCTGGATGCTTTAAGAACTTATTGATTATACTACTTAAGCGGAGTGCAATTTGACTATGGCATTAAAAGTTGTTTGTCAAATGTTCAAATGTTATTCCTTTTTGACTCAATATATGTTTAATATGGAATAAAAATGGTTCTTATTAGGTTTTCGATTTGACTTCGATTTTGGTGGGGTACATGTAAGTTCACTGAGTCAATGATGGCTCGTCCAAATCACTTACCAAAACGAAAGTGATGGACAAAGGTTGACAAGCATCACGAGACCAAGCATATCACATGTGAGTATGTGTGTGCCAGAGTGTGTGTGTGTTGTGGAATGTGTTGGTGTTGAATGGGTATTTCGTATGGAGTTGGCTTCAAACTGGATACTCGATATTTGAACAACGATTGGGATTGGTTAGTGGATTGGGCACGCAAACCAAATTGAACGAGCTGACGATCAGTGTTCTTGGACAGATATATGTTTTTCCCAATGTTGGTAAATTTAGAATTGACGAATTTAGGACACATGTCTTTCGGCAGTGGGTGTCGCCGGCTCAACAGCTGCATGGCAAATTTATCTATTGTTTAAATACATGCGTGTACGTATTCAAGATGAGAGCCAAGAGCCAAGAGCCAAGAGCCTTTTAGCATTAATATGTTTGTCAGGTTTAGTGATAGTATTTCTTATTTTTTTAGTGGCATAGTTTGCTTCCTGGTTGCTAGTTGCTGGTTTCTGGCAGCTGTTTTTTTTGTTTTTTGTAATTTTATTTAATTTATTTAATTTTCTTTACTTGGCGGCGGCGTTTGCCGTCAACTGATTCCATCAAAATCGCATAAATCCAAAACAAACGTCTTAGTCTCTCAGCCATTGCTTGACTTTCTGGTAGTCTGTAGTCGACACTCGACTGGGTCTGGCTCTTCAAAAATAGTTTATGTGCAAATTTTTTGATTTTATGCCAAAATGACGCAAAAAAAAAAAGAGAAAGAAAAAAAAGAACTTACCAAACGGCTGTGTACGATTGCCGCACTCGAGTACCAGCAATGGAAATGCCTCATGCCACATTGGACTCCTAGCTCGATCTCAGTGTTCCAAACATAGATGTGCAGTTGTGTTGGGGTCACGTTTCCACTGCGATCAGCCGCCAACACATGCAACAGATACTCCCACCACATGCTGTTGCATGCATGCTTTAAGTTGATTCAACAAATTAATTATGACTTTTCAATCATAGCTTACACATATATAGTTGCAAATATCTATATCTATAAGCTATATATGCAAGAGTGGAGTCTAACCTGCAGTCGACATTGAAAGGCAGCAAAGACCGGTTGAGATGAACGGAGCCGAGAGCCAAACACTTTCTTCAAAATGTAAATTTGTGACAAAGAAAGAAAACGAGTTTCTCATTCGAAAGTTTCTACTCCTATAATGGATGATTATGATGATAGTAAAGTGTGGCAGGCATTTTGTTCCCCACAGGGTATCTCACATTCGAGCGGCCTCGAATGCTTATTTAATGCCTGTTTCATTTTCACATGGCTTAAATGTTTTTTATTTTATGCTCATTCTGATTTTTATATCTATCTTCAGATATATATTCTCTTGACTGAGTCAGCCCCACACCATATATTCCAATTATTGTCTATATGCCCAACTTGAATTTGACATTTTTATTTATAAATCTGATATATGAATAATAAATAAATAAGTTCAATTTCGATTTCATTGAATTAGGACTGAACAAAAAAGAAAGACTGACCAAAATGTCATGAAAAACATATAACATAATAAAAATAATAATGAAAAACTGAAAACAAATGTTTCAAAACCATATGAATTTAGTTTCCTTTTCAAAAAGTTTTCCATTTGAAGTGCAAAATTTAGATTGGATCCAATTGTTGATCGCTGAATAATGTATAAGAAATCGCTTAGAGGTAGAGGGCTAAGAGAGAAGAGAGTCTTCAGAGACTAGGGAATAGTTTCTAAATGGTGGTAATTATGTTTTAATGCCCGGCCATAAAAAGAATTAAGTTAAGGCCAAAAACCTAATATAACAAACTGCGCAAAAGAAATCGACGAAGAAAATGGAAATCGACAAAATTCAAAACGCTTCCAAGTTCGTTTTTTTTTTCGTAGGTTTTTTACTTATTTTTGCTGTTGGTTTTTATTGTTTTTTTTTTGCTGTGAGTGTTTTTTGGTTTTTTCCTTCATTTTTTGTTAAGTATGGGGCGGCGTGCAACGTCAACGTTTTGACTGTGGCTATAGGGTATAAGGTGACATTTCCTGCGGCCCAAGCGAAATGGCCTTCGAAGCACTTTTGCCAGCCATTGACTGACGGATGCCCCGCTGTTAACTTACGGCGCAATTTAGCGGCAGTCAGTTCGACTGCCACTGCCACTGCCACTGCCAATGCCAACGTCCAAAACTCTTCTGTCTGTCTGGCTGTCTGTCTGTCTGCCTGAATGCGAATTTCAAGCGAATTTGCTGACACTTGCTTTCTGAGCGCAATAATCGCAATTATACGCAGCATTTTCCCTAAATATTGAAAGCATTTTCCGCAAGCACAACAAAAAATATTCTTCTGCTGGCTGGAAATGAATTGAAATGTGGCCAACAAAAAATATAAAAAATAAACACAATAAATATGTAAATAAAGTGCCGAAATGTGCAAGCTCAGTCAGTCTTGCCAGCAGTTGATGAGCTACCATCAAATCAATATGGCATATTACAATAGATGTCCGATTCTGGACGGGGCGTGGCTTTAATAGATTTATAGCCAAAATATACGTGCCCATGTATCTTGGCTTGAATGAAGCAAAGCAAACCCGCTAACAAGTCTAATATTGCTAATTCATAAATTAAACATAAAATCGATATATATATATATATATAGATATGACTATTTTGAGTTCAATAAACCCAAAAGAAAATATTGTATCATCATTTACCTGTATATTTTGGGTAAGTTGAAACACTTTAAAGAGTTTCTTAAGTATCCATTAAGATAATATGACATTTTGCGTAATTGTTTCAATTAGCAAACTGTAGAGTATTGCCCGACATTCGTAACTCTGCCCCAGGCACTTATGTGTGGCACTCAAATTATATATGTATGTGTGGCTGGAGCATAACCGCGAAGTGGGTATCCAATTCACGCGTGTAATCAAAACAGGCGATTACAATCGATGTCAACAGTTTATTGAGTTAGCTTATTATGTCTGCCGCACAAT
>JAWNMH010000391.1:57500-253375 GCA_035044325.1 Drosophila nr. medialis 2 BK-2023a
TTTATTTATTTATATATATATTTATTTTATTAATTTAATTATTTAATTTAATTTAATTTAAAATAAAATTAAGAATTGGGAAAAACCCAGAGAAAAAAACCAATCAGACCAAAGATAATTAGTAAGAATTAGTCCAGAATTAGTTGTTCCCGAGATATGGCATTTAAAATAGAGTTTTTAATTATATTAATTATTTGTTATAATCATTACAGAGTACTCGAAACGGTTCATGCAAGGAATAATCGGTAGCACCGCGATTGAGGGAAAGTGGGAAGAAATTGCGAGAAGGTCTAGAGGGAACAGCAAAATTGATTTGGCTCAGCAACGCTGCCAAATCGATTTCGCCTTTAAGTAATTTAACTACAAACAAAACTCCCAGCATAACACGACGGTTAGTTAGGGAGGGAGGTTGGTGTATGGAGGAGGAAGTACACCCCAGTCGAAGCGACGAAGAGCAACAAGTAAGAAGCTCTTCTGTACAGATTCCAATCTACTTTGATGATCCATATACCAGAGTTAGACGTACAAGGTATGTGAAAAGTATCTTGGTCGTATAAGGGTCATCAAATTCCTTAGACCAATCAATAACTTGAAAAGCTTTAATATGGTTATCGAATTTTAACCTGTGATCAAGAAGTAAACCTAGATCCTTTGCTTCATTCAGTCCATCAAGTGGCACCCCATCGAGCGTGTAACTAACAACATGGAAAGTGATACGATAAAATGACATGACCTTACACTTAGAGCGGTTCAAGTTGAGCAGATGAGAATGAGAGGACATATCATTATACGCCAGGCACAACTTGACTTCATCAGCATACATTAGTATGTTCGAATGCAAAACTATAGAAGGAAGGTCATTAATAAATAGGTTAAAAAGCACTGGACCAAGGTGACTACCCTGGGATACACCAGAGGTGACTACCCTGGGATACACTAGAGGTGACTACCCTAAGGTACACCAGAGGTGACTACCCTGGGATACACTAGAGGTGACTACCCTGGGATACACTAGAGGTGACTACCCTAAGGTACACCAGAGGTGACTACCCTGGGGTACACCAGAGGTGACTAGGATAGGTTTAGAGAGCACAGATTTAAATACAATTTTTTGAGTTGTGTTACTCAGATACGTCGAAATCCAGGTCAGAAGCTTAGTCGGAAATCCTATAAGGTTTAGTTTGCGAAGAAGGATCGCCTTACTGAAGTCTGTGTAGGCGACATCAGTTTGCATTTTATTCTGAAATCCTTTGATCACAAGGACAGTAAATTCAAGAATGTTAGTGGTCGTAGACCTACATTGGAATGGTGATATAATAGAACTGCAAAAGTCGTGCAGTTGAGTCGTTAATATTTTCTCAAATGCCAATTTGAAAACACCCCTATAATTGTTTATATCAGACTTTGGCCCATTTTTTAGATGTACACATGTTGTTTTCTCAGATTATAATTTCAGATTTTGAATCAAATACCCGCATTAAATGTGTGCGATATATACGATATACATATACATATATACATATACATACATATATATTTTGGTTATTTTCCTGGAATTCAGTGGAGCTCTGGCAACTGATTAGCAAAAGTTTTTGTTAAAGTTCGAAAACATTGAAACATTGAAGACTTGAGTGATGCAAAAAGTGTGTTTCGTATGGCTGAATCGGTTTCGCGCAGTGTATACGTTTTCACTCGACAATCACAGACAGATGTAGCAGGCTGCCAGGCATATACCAAAATGCTAGACATGGCCAATTGTATTGGCCTTCGACGTGGGCCAGCAAATTTATTGTTGTTTTTTACTATCAGCGCTAACCATATTAATATAATTAAAGTCCCGCCCCTCCCCCCCAACCCACGAATAGTGCGAAATGCGTATCAACAATATTCGCAACAAATACCAACACAAAATGGCCAAGAAAAATACAATCAAAAAAATATAGCGAAATCTAATAAGAATCTGAAAAATATTCCTAATAGTTCTAGCTGCTTGTTGTTGTTGTTGTTGTTGGACATTTTAAAATTAAACAGCCAACACATTTATGTACCTGTGTGTGAGTGTGTGTGAGTGTGTGTGTGTGAGTGTGTGTGTGTGCGAGTGTGTGTGCGTTATAGTATGAGATTAACAACCCATATTTGCAGAATCGCACGATGCAGACCTTGATTGATAAGTATGTTCACATACATATATTTTGATATACATGCATACATACATGTGCACATGGCTAGGAACTATGTGTATATATAAATACATGTACACACAGCCACAACAGCTACGCA
Organism: Drosophila nr. medialis 2 BK-2023a; assembly: GCA_035044325.1. Classification (NCBI taxonomy): domain Eukaryota; kingdom Metazoa; phylum Arthropoda; class Insecta; order Diptera; family Drosophilidae; genus Drosophila; species Drosophila nr. medialis 2 BK-2023a. Next base: position 59,781 of record JAWNMH010000391.1, read on the forward strand.
GGCATACACACGCGATACGGAGAACAGTGACCTTCGAATACAAAAAAAAGTGATAGTAAATAAGTATTTTAAATGAATTATACTATAACACAAAGGTCTGTGACATTTGATAAGATTTCTCACCACAGATATAGCAACCCCCACCCTCCCCGACACCTGGCACAGCTACCTGCCTCAAGGAGGGGTCCCTTTTTTGCCGGTGGTTATGTAATGGAGGTGGTGGGGGGGGTCGTCACTTCATATTATGTTACCTTTAGAGGAATCTGAACAATGTGGTAGACCTCTATATATAAGAAGACTGAAGGCTGATTCCCAGAGTAGCATTTCTGTACACAATATATATATATATAGAGCATATATCAAGACAATCAAGACAGACAACGATTAACGGCTTTTGCAAACCGAAGTCAACCTGAGCAGCTATTTGATATAGTAGTTCGATTTCGATTTGGTTCATTCCTTGTCCATATATATGTTACTTGCAAATCGGAGAATGCGCTTCTCTTAGGCAAATGCTTCATTTGAGTATGTCTTCGGGAAATCTCTGAACATGTTTAACCAATCTCTTCTCTGCTCTCTCGCTCTCTCCATCTATCGCTCTCTCTCTCTCTCTCTCTCTCTCTCCCTCTCCCTCTCTCTCTCTCTATCTAGAGCAATTGAATGTTCCAGAAGATTAAGCAAGTTCAAATACGAATTCTACCAATAATCAAAGGAGAGAAACTACGATCGAACGGTAATTGAAACCAATGGAAGTTCCCGGCTTGAAGATACGCTGCAGCCAATAGGTAAACCCCATTTGAGCCCGTTAAATTCTATTCTATGATTAGATGGCACAAAATTTAATCTTAATTCGTTGAATTTAGTTATATCTAAAATTGACTTGGACTAAAACATTCTCAAAACTTTAAGCATAGCTTCAGCTTTATATAAATATATATATATATATAAAGATATATATATATATATATATATATATGTATATCTTATGAATTGCAAATGATCATGATCAAATGTATATTTGTGTTCGCATGGAAAGTTTTGGTATCAAGCAAACTGTCACAGGCCAATGATATGAAGAAGATCCATTTGAAATTCCTGTAGATTCCTCTCTCACACACACACACACACACACACACACACACTCTCTCTCTCTCTCTCTTTCCCTCTGTCTATCTAGCTCTCTCTCTCTCTGACTGCAATCCCCAGGTGGGCTAAAATTAAAAACCATCCGAGATGTCGTCGTGCCAACAAACTGCATTCTAAATTTGTTGTAAAAATGTTCTAAGGGTGGCCAAAAATATCGGAGAGCAGCTATATGCATACATTTACCGAAATATGTGTGTATATATACATGCATAGCTCGACAGATACACACACACATACACATGTGTATACTTCAATCGCAGAAAAGGTCACGGCTCGCAGCGGAAATGGCAACCAATTGGAGAGAAAGGCTTTCACCAGCAAGCAGGATTTCTGTACTCGCACGGAGGAGCGTAACGGGATCGACAAGATCAGTTATTTTGAAAAATGCAAAGCAAGAATGGGGGCACAGAGCCCCCTGATAGGCCCTGAACCGTATTGTGGCATAGGAAGACACACAATACGGCTGCAAATCAGGGACGAAGAAAGGCAGAGCCGAGAACGGAGCTGGGCAGAAGCACCAGGCCAAGAGTCTTTTGGGTGGCTATAATCAAAAACGATTTAAGCAAGAAACATCCATGGGAAAGAACAGGCTCAGGATACTCACCGGTCTATTGACGGGACACTGTAGACTGAGAAGTCACCTAACCAAATGAGGTACTTATGGTACATGGACATGAGGAGGAATCCTCAACGCGCATCCTAGCAGAATGCGTCGCCCTAATCAGGAAAAGATGCAGCATCCCAGGGCAGCATGTCATGAGGCCCAAGGCCATAGAAACCCTCAACCCAACGAAGATCCTGGCATTCGTGCAGCAGCTGGGACTGATGGAAGAGCTGTAGGCTCAGTGAGGGGGCACAATAGACCTTATACGAGGTCTGACCAATAAGTAATGAGACTGATTTTTTAGCCGCGCTTGTGGTAACACTGCGAACCTGAAACTTCGGTCGGTTAATCTCCCATCCCTCCTCTATCGATACATGTGCTCGCTTTCGTACGTTCGATAGTTCTCCAGCTGTGTTGTGTTTTCGACAAGGTGTTTGTAAGGCGTGTCACGAATTTGGAACGACGTAATATTGAACAGCGGTACGCGATTAAATTTTGCGTTAAACTCGGCGATTCTGTTACGGAAACGTACGGTAAATTGGTCAAAGTGTTCGGTGATGAAGCCCTGAGTCGTGCTCAGGTGTTTCGATGGCATAAAGATTTTAAAAATGGTCGTGAGAGCGTCGGGGATGAACCGCGAAGTGGGAGGCCGGTTGAAGCTCTTTGACAGCAAAGGAATCGTGCACAAAGAGTTTGTACCACCTGGGCAGACCGTCAACCAACATTTCTACCTGAAAGTACTCGATCGGCTGCGAAAACGAGTCATTAGAGTCCGTCCAGAGATTGCCAAAACGTGGATCCTTCATCATGACAATGCTCCATGCCATCGTGCCTTCAGTGTGTCGCAGTTTTTGACCTCTAAAAACATCGCAGTGTTGCTGCAAGCGCCCTATTCGCCGGATATGTCACCCTGTGACTTCTTGTTCCCCCAAACAAAATTGGGCGTGAAAGGAACGCATTTTGAGTCCATAACTGACATCCAGACCGCCGTGACGAGGGTACTAAAGGACATTCAAGTCGAAGCCTTCCAGAAATGTTACGAAAGCTGGAAGAAACGTTGGAACCAGTGTGTAGTTGCGGGAGGGGAGTACTTTGAAGGGGATCACATCAATGTACCTTAATTTTTAAATATACGTATTTTATTGACTTAGTCTCATTACTTATTGGTCAGTCCTCGTATAATAATTTAGTAGTTATATAATAATAAAAAAAAGTCAATATTTAACAAATTTGTATTTCTTCCGCCAAGATTTTTTCATGGGCTAAGCCAAGTTGAAATCATGACATGCATATAATTCCCGGCATTAGCCCCATTATCGGTGACAATAACGGAATTCTCCAGACTTCCAGCTAATTCTGTTCAAATGCTTAAGATTAATGTGAGTTTTGTCCCGTTTTTTAGCATAAAATCGTTGGTGATGTAATGTCAGCTGTAGGCGTAAAAAAGCCAGGTTCATTCACGGGTCACAGGTCACAGTTGGGTTTTGGCCAAGTTCTTGTCTTTCAGCAATTTTTGATGAGTTTTGATTGGTATTAAGCTGGAAAATTGTTGAGTAAATGCAGTAAAAAACTTAAAGTGTAGAAAAGAGAGAGAGACAGAGACAGAGAGAGAGAGAGACAGAGAGAGAGAGAGTGAGCCAGAAAAAGATAGCGACATAAAGAGAGAGAGAGAGAGAGAGAGAGAGCGAAAATGTTCTTCTTTTTTTCATGCGTATCGGTGCACCATCTGTGTGTGCGTGTGTGTGTGTGTGTGTGTGTGCGTGTGTGTTTAATGATTTTCCGTAGATAACCTCAAGTGCAACATTTGGACGAGTAGGACACAAGTGCCGAGCCAGAAATCGTGGCTGCCACGGGACGGGGGGTCGTTTATTTTATTCTTTTTCTGTCGGCTGTCGTCAGTTGTCTGATACCCTGTAGCTGCGCTCAGTGCAGCGGGTGTACACACACATACACCTGATATGTAACGAGAATTGCAATTGAAAATGAATACGAGTTGTACACACAGGGTATTAAGAGTGCGATCATGCTTAGGTTTGGGATTTGTTTGTTTTTTGTTTTTGTATTTTGCTTTTGGGTTTTTTGTTAACGCTGAATTTTTTGTGGCTGTTGCACTCTCAGCATTTCGAGTGGGTCCTTTCCCGTGGCACTTGTGCGCCACTTTGCCAGCACTTTTTTTGGATGGCTACCCTCTGCTGACCGGGTTGTATAGGCTTGATACGAGCTGCACCACACATTGGGCCACAAATGGCCAGATTGTTACATGTATATCCATATATATATATCTATATATATATATATATGTATATATATGTATATAAGCCATTTCAACTTAAGTTGGTTTAATTTCTATAGATAATTGAAGCAAATGTTAAAGTTGCTTAAAGTCAGCTCTGCTTTTGCGTCGTAGTCGTGTCCTTGAGGTTGTCTGGACAACTGGGCAGCCCGAGGGGCTGTGGAGATGTCTGGCTGCCTTCTCTGCCCACGGCCGAGTCGAGAAAGTGAGTAGCCGATTTCAACATACCGAGAGAGCAGCCCAATCCCCAATTGCCAGCGCAGACTTTGTTATTATGGCCGTAATCAGGATGCAGGCAACACAACCCACAGGAAGAGCAATATGCCACAAGCTACGATGTGTGTGTGTGTACGTGTGTGTGTGTGTGTGTGGGTGTATGTGTGTGTGTGTGTGGGTGTTTGTGTTTCTCGTGACCTTCACGACAAAGTTGGGGGCGACCAGGACGAGCGCCGAAACGAAGTCTGCAGATTTTGTTGATTGTGCTAACCCCTCATCCCCCATCCACCACTCCTCTACACCCATGCCCCGCACGCATATGTCTGTGTCATCTTCCTACTCTCTCTCTCTCTCGCTCACTTACTCACTCTCTCTCTCTCCCTCTGTGTGTAGCCGGCAAGTTTCATGTCCTTTTTGCTCCTTTTCGATGTCTGGCAAGTTTCTTGTTCTTGCTACCCACGCTTCCACACCACCACCACCCCTCCCAGTCACGCCCACACTTCCTCCTAAGAAATTTGTGTCAAATTTTGCAGGCAGCCCGCAAAAAAGTAACAAAAAAGGATAAGCAAACTTTGTGTGTGTGTGTGTGTGTATAGCCCCTTCCCCCACCTCCAATATCATAACTCCCCTTGGACGTTTTTTAATATTTAATTTAATTTAGTTTCAACGCCGCTCTTTGAAACGTTGAAAGGGCACTGGAAAAGTGGCAGGTGACCTTGATTAAGAACAAAAAAAAAAGGTTGCAAACAAATGTTTTACACACAATTGATTTCAGACCCCCTCCCACCCTCTTTGAGCTGCATTTCCTGCATATATACATGGTCGTATGTTGCCGCAACATGCTGCCAAGCAATTGAGCAATTTCAATCAAGTGCTACTCACTCGCATACTCGCTCACTTCCTCGCTCTTACGCCACCAGAAACTCACTCAATTCAAACTCAACTCATTCGGCGTACGCTCACCACAGAGTGTGGTGTGGTGTGGTGTGGTGTGTTGTGCCTCGACTCATTTGCGCTCCGGCCTTTTCACTCGCACTTTGCTTTTGCGCCTGACTCTGCTTTTGCACGAATTTAGCAATGATATCCAACTTGGCCTATGAGTTCTATAATTAGTTAATTGCTTCTGTTTCAATTGTTGGTGAAATTGCCTGCATCGCACTTCGACATACATATCGAAATGCATTTATATATACATACGTACATATGTATGTAAACACATACATACATGCATTGGCACATTGAGAAATACCGGCAACTTTGTTTTTTCTTTCGCTCTTAAAGCTTCTACTTGCTGTGAGAGCGAGTGCGAGAGCGAGAGTCGGCATACTTTGCAGTTCTTCGCTTTTGTTTTGAGTCACTTTCTTAGCCGGCGCTCGTAAAACGAAACCAAACAACCAAACGAAGTGTGCGTTGTGCTGCTCTCGCTTTGTATGTTTCTGCAGGTCCAATCCGTTATAAAGCTCGACGCTGCATTTGCTGTCTCCTTTTTTGCTGAATGTCTGCCTGTCTGCCTGCCTGCCTGTGTGTGTGTATGAGGCGACTGTACCACAACCGGCAGCGCGTCTTCTGCATTGTCTTTGTCGCTGTCTTCTTTGCGGATTGCTATTTTTGCAGCTGCTGCTCTTTCTGCCTGTGTTTACTCATGTTAGGTATATTATTGCTGCTGATGCTTCTGTCTCCTCGTCTCTTCTCATGTTTTCTTGTGTTGTTTTAGTTGCCCTTTTTGCTGCTGCTTTGCACTTGTGCGTAATCCTTGTGAATTTCATCATTTGTCTATCTATCTCTCTCTCTCTCTGTCTCTCTCAAATGTACTCAAATTGAATGCGAATATATAATATAACATATAATATAATATTTGCGAATCAATTTTCGTTTTAGTCATCAATCTGATCTTCTGAATTTGTTAGCAGTCATCAAAGCGTGAGAGTAAAATTATGAAATTCGAAAAGCTCAAACGCCCACTGTGTCAGTCCCATGAATCATGTACAAGTCCATGTACATGTGTGTATGAGTGCAGCTTTCAAAGCTCTCGCCGTTTCATTTCGCCTATTGCATTTTTTTGCGCAATAACAACAAAACAAAACAAAAGTCAAAAGTGGCAAATGCACGATCTTTTTTTTGCGCGTTATTTGTTGATGAATTATTCTTTTGCATTTATTAGAGTACAGGTGTGTATATGTGTGTACGTGTGTATTTATGCACGTATGTGTACATTTAAATTAGATATGGGTTTGTGTTTACTGTATAAAATTATACGCAGTTATTTTATTTTTGTAATAAAAACATTTTTTCTCAACATTCTAATACATTTAATCAAACATCAGAGATTGACATTTGATACACACACATACATCCATTCATACAGATGTATGCAAATATATAATTAAACATTTTAGAAAATCTGTGTTTATTTACAAAAAAAAAAGACGAAACGACGCAATTAGCAACAATGTTCCCATGAAAATAGCTGCGTATTTCTTGGCTTATCAACAATTGGACAATTGGCTAAAGCAGGGAAGTTTATACATATGTATATATACAAACGTATGTATGCATATTTCTATATTGGCAATTCATTTCAGTCTCAGTTGTTGCGACGCATTTAAATTGCAATTACAGCAACACCTGTCAGCCAAAAGCAACAACAAAGACGGCGACGCCTTCTTATCAACTGTAAACTGTAACAGCATGTCAGAGCTGCCCACCCACCTCCACCCCTCGGCTGAGGTCTGCATTCCCGATTACAATGTTGCCACACGTGTACGCTATTAAATACGGAGGAACACAACGAGTAGGAGTAGTACACACACAGCGAGACCAAGAGCGAGAGGGAGAGATAGAGAGTACTATCGCCATATGTGTGTTTGTGTGTGTGTGTGAAAAGCTTTTTTCTGATTTTTGGATCTTGCACACTTATAACGGCACATTATCGATGCCCCGTTGTAAATCGCACACTCATCTGCAAGCAAAAAATAAAACCCCATTAATATTACGTTGTTTGATGCCATTTCGGAATTAGCCTTAAAATATGATCATTTTGCAAATAAGAAACAGTAATAATAACAAGAGAAACAAGAACCAGATAAACAACAATTACTGCTGTCGCCGATGCCAACGCACTTGTTGCATTTATTTACGCAATTGGCAAAATGGCAAAGATGCCAGAACAACAACAAGCAGAACGAGCAAAAATTTGTACACGCGCAAAATAATTTCGCAAAATGCCAACAGTAACAGCACAAATACATACATACAAACAAATATATATATATATATAACACACAATGCATATATAAAAGTGCAACGCAGTAGCAGCGCCCGTAGCGCCAAGAACGAAAAAAAAAAAATTAAAAAACAAAACGTAAAACTAAACAGAAAGTGCGCAAAAGAAAAAGAAACAAAATTTGCACTCACAAAATGCCAGCAACGTGCGTCTTGTTGTTTGGTTGATTTCGTCACCGCACTAGCCATATTCTGTTATTTTGCGAAGTCAAAACAAAGCAACTAAGTGGTACTCCAACTGCAAGTGTAACCAGCCGCGGAATACCTTGCAAAAGTATATTTGTTATTGGGAGTGGCATGTGGGCGTTTCATTTATAATCAGTGCGTCCTCTACATAGTTTTTGTAATAATTGTTAATTCATATTTTCATATATACATATATATATTCATGAATATACCAATTTGCATCCATTTCGACTGTTTGTAAATATTTATTGTTTCGCACAAGTCGATGATGCTCTGTTCCCTTTTTTTTTTTTAAAGGGTGCCGGGCATAACAAAATACAGACAAATATGTGTGCACGTAACGTATTGGCATAGACGAAGCCAAGTGCCAACAACAAGAATAAGAACAAGAAGAACAGTAACAAAATGCACGCGTGTTAAGTGCAAAATGCTAATTCCACGAAATCGAAACAAACTCAAGTTAACGGGAAAACTTGAATCACAAAATACAACAAAATTTGTACACAAAATTCAATTACATCAAGCAAGCTTAAGAATAGGAGGATAATTGGTAAATAATAATGGCCATTAAAATTGCACAATGTGCTTGGATTTTTTCAGTATTGGCAACCTTGGCATGCATACATAAATGCATACACACGCACAGACACACGCGCACACACACATAGATGTAAATGATTTTAACGGGACCCCACGCTATTTAATGATTGATTTTTGATAAATAAGTAATATTAACCAAATATTATTAACTATTATATATGTACACAGTTGTAATTTTATTTGTATAATTTTAAAACTGTATATGTAATTCCAATTAAGGTGTAAATACGCTTTTCGTTCTTTCTGCCAGTTGGCCTTCTTCTCGCCGCCTCCTCCATTCCTCGGTCAATCGCACTTGCTTGAAACTGGAACAGTTGATGAAATTTGAAATGACACAATGATGAAAACTCTTTCCTACCTGTCAATATGCAGATGAGTTTGATGCCTCTCTCTCCCTTTCTGTACACTCCTCTCACTCTCCTTCAGCCACCATTTCAAATCGCACACTCCCTTTGTTTTTTATTCTTTTTTTTTTATGTTTGTGGGAAGCCTACCTCAATAAAATTATTTCTTTCGTTTTTATTTTAGGTTTTGGTAAATTTGTTGCTGTACTTCTGCTTTGCTTTTGTTGTTTTTGTGTTTTGCGGTTTTATTTCTTTTTGTCGTCGCAAAGTTCAGTCAACTTTGGAGTAGTTGCCAACTGTTAAATAGAATTGCAATTTTCGTGGGTGGTTCGCAATGTGGGAAGTGGTGGGGTGTGTGTGGGTAGAGGGAAGAGGGCGTGTTTTAATGTCAGCTTAAATTATGGCAACGCACGCAATCTGCCACAAGCACCTAATCTATAGAAATATACACAAATACTTACATACAGTCTACAAAAATATAGCGGAATGCACATTATGCACATTTTTTTTGTTCACTTTATTGTTATTGCTTATATTCGATAAAACAATAATAAAAGCAAGCAAACGCATTTTGTTTTGTAAACAAAACTCGGCTATTTTCACTCAAAACAAACATAATCCAAAGCACACACACACTCGCACACAGAGAGAGAGCGAGAGAGAAGAGAGGCATGTGGGTGAGCATGCTCAATATATGAATCTACTCAAAGTTGGCCGGGCCGAGCGGCCGCCGGTCGACCGGCAACGTCCAAAAACAAAAGGTAAATAAACAGAGAGCATTGAGCTAAGAGATTGACACGTCAGGTACTCGAATAGCTTTTCGTTGCGCTGTTTAATGAAATTCAAGATTGAGTTTTTGTCGTTGCAAGTTTGCTTTCTCGCAGCAACAAAAACAACAATAACAGCAGCAACAGCAACAACACAACACAAGCAGCACAAAATAAACCGCTCACTCTAACAATTTCAACTCAATGTAAAGCACTCGACTGTATCCTCACCATCTCACCACGGCGAAAGAGTGAAAACGGCAGCTGATTGCGCGTCGGTTCGTGGCATTTCGCACTTTTATTTGTGGCTTCGGCAAGACTGAGCGTGCGACGCGTGGTTGGCTCTTCGTCTTTGTAGATTTTAACTGTTTCCCGCCCGACAAAAAAAAAACATATTAAATAAATAAATAAGACATAATCTGATTCAACACAAATCCCTAACTAGGCAAAGCAGTAGACGACAACAATAAATAAATAAAACAAAAAAACAAAATAACTACAGTAAAAGTTTACAAAAAAAAAATTTGTATATATAAAATTCCTACTGGACTAACTGAAATAAAAAATATTATATATATGTATATATATATATTTTAAAAAGATTACCAAAAATTCAAGGAAACAAATTAAAACAATTATATTTTCGAAACACTCGCTAAAGAATTTGTAATTATTTATTTTTTTTTTACAAATCGCAAAAAAAAAAGAATGTGAATGTGAAATTGGAAAGAAGTAAAAGAAATAACCAGCAGGCAGGCGGTTAACTAAAATACCGCTACCTAGTACTACAACAACAACAACAAGTCTGTCAGACCTTGAACGTTTGCCTGTCTTTTCTTTCTGTGTGTGTGTATGTTCAGTGATTCTGTGTGTGCAAAATACAAAGAGAACAGGAGAAGAGGAACAATATCGCAAAAGCAAATGGCAATAGATGCCGCTAATTCTTTTGCGATTTACTGATGCGAGGACCACGACGACAACGATAGTTAGTAGAAGCATTGAAACGCCGAAATTACTTGACAACGCCATACAAATATTTCGGTGTTTTTATCTCTCCTTGTTCGCTGTTGCTAACAGTTGATCTTTGTACGCTCTGTTAGAATTTGTATTTTTTTTTTTTTTTTCGTCGATGTTTATTTTTTTTGCTGTTCTGTGACGACGATTAAAAATTTATATATATAAAAACAAGAAACAAAGCATCAACAAATTGGATTAAAAACGGCGCAGTAAAGGTAAGTTTAATTAATACAAAAGAAAAAAAAGTAAAATAAAAATAAACGTACAAATAAATAGAAGTTGCAAATTTAAGTCCCACATATATATTTGTGTATTGTTTGCCCCCACCCTTTTTGCATCAATTTGCAATTAAAAGCAACAAGCAATACAAAAAAAATGCAATACAAAAAAGGCTTTGCGCCACTTTTCGTTTTCGCTTTCCTTTGCGGTGCGCGTTTGTGTATTAGCATTTACCGTTGCAAGTGCCCATGCGACGTCTAGGAAGAGCGCACAAAGCAGAATATTCGTTAAAATGGATCAAGCGTGCCAAAGGGATGTAGAGAGATAGATAGATAGCGAATATGCAAAGAAATCAGCGATTTTTTTTTTTTCATGTACATATTTGATTCTTTCTTGTGTGTGAAAAGAGACAAGAGATAAAAAAAAAATGCCTACTTGTGCTGCCAAGTGTCGGGGGCATCAAATAAAAATCCAACAATTTATTTATAATTGAAATCATTGTGCTTTGCTCTGATAACTTTGCTGAACTGAACTGATAACTGTTCTGAGATGAAAAATTAAATTAAAACGGACAAAATCGTATACATATTTTTATGCTTCGTACTGCTTTCAAAATGGCGACTGCTTAGTAACTGTTATACGTTAAGTCTGCGTTAAATCCGCGAAGCTTGGAATTCCTTAAACAATTGGTTAATATAGACTTATATTTCATTGTATAACTTTGAAACACTAAAATATTAAATTGCATAGCAAATAAAAATGTATATATAATATATATATATATATAAAATATGGCGTTTCTACGATTTTAGATTGAAATGATTAGAATAAGATCAAAATAAAATAACAAAAAAAATCTGTCCATAGATATCTAAATCTAAAAAAAATATACTAATTTTAGAATAATAAAAATAATACGAATTAAAAAAAGATATGTTAAAAAATAAAATGAAAATAATATATATATTTTTTCATGTTAATATTGAAATATTTTTAGAACTCAAATGAAAATCGTTAATTAACATAGTATTTTTATTAAACATTTTTATTTCACAATTGAAATATTTGTAGAACTCAGGTAAAAATTAATTAATTAATATTAACTAACGCAGTATTTTTTTATTAAATAAATATAAATATATTTCATTTTAAAACTCAAATAAAAATTAATTGGTATTAACGGACGTACGATTTAATTCAATATTTAATTTGTTTCGTTTTGCAGTGTCAAACAGCTTCTGTGCTACAACAGCAGCAGCAACAACAACAGCAGCAGCAGCAACAACAGCAACTGCTGCTAGATATCAACACTTTTGAGGGACAAGAAGAAACCCGAGAACTTCATCAAAATGACGACCATGTTTGAAGTCCAAATTCAAGGCTACTACGACTTCGATGTTGTGTGTTGTCCACCGTTTGACGATACATTGAATGACTTTCTCGACTTGGGCATGCCCGGTATAACGGATATGAGCAAACCGTTGCCCAGCATACAGGACGATATTGACAAAATGCATGCGGATCCTGCGCGTTCGATAAGCATATCCAATGCCGATGATTTGACCAATGACGTGGACATCAAGCCCGAGATACGCAACGTCGACTGCATGTGGTCCGGCTCCGCCAACCTCAACAGTAACATTAACATTAGCAGTAGCAGGAACATAAACACAAATGGGGACAACACCAATTCGGCTGCATCCAGCTACAGCGAAAGTAGCGCTGTGCCCCCAGCTATTGTCACTGGCAGCACTTTGATGATTAAACGTGAGCCACTCGATGAGCACGATGATCACGATGAGCACGATGATCACGATGACGACGAGCACGACAACAACAACAGCAGTTGCAACAGCAGCAGCAGTAGCAATAGTAATAGTAACACCAAGCTAAACAGCAGCAACAGTTGCCGGTCGACTGTGCGCGGTGCTGCAGCAGCAACAACAAGAACACCAACAGCAACAATTTCAATACCTGGGCGCAACTTGCAACAGCAGCAACAGCGTTGCGATAGTAAAATGCATATTGTGGAGCCCTATATACCGCCAGGCGGTTCGCTCTTGCGCAAGAGCAACACACAGCAAAGACAACAACAACAGCAGCTGCAACAGCAGCAGCAGCAACAACAAAATCTGCTGGTAACGCGTAATTTCCATTCGATTAGCACTCCTGATTTTGAAATGACAGAGTTTCGACATAATGTCGATTTGCGTGCCTGCGTCATGGGCAGCAATAATATCTCGTTGACGAGCTGTGCCGATGCCAACTATATTGATCATTTGAGTCGTGAACTCCAGAATACCAGCAAGGAGCGCATCGATCTGCCCTATCGCGTTGAAAGCGCTCAGATCAGCGATGTCCTCGAAGTGGTCCTCAGCGATATACACAAACAGCAGCAGCTGGAGCAGCAACAATCTTCAGCTGCTGTTGCCCGACTCGCGGCCAATGTTGATGTATCGCATGCTGTGGCCAGTTTGTCACCGCCGGCAACGACGGCGACCAGTTCCGATTGTGATTCGGATGATGGCAACAGCGGCAGCGGCCGCTACATGCGTCACATCAGCGATCACAGCTATACGCGCTGCAAAGAAATGGATCTGGACACGCCCTCCGATTCCGGTGAGTGACCCAACAATTATAAACTACTCTGCAATAGCTGCTATATTCAATTTGTTTCGCTTTAATTCTTCTTTGTCCCCACGTCTATTCTTCTACAACTATTGTTGTATTCTCATATTCAATTCTTGCTTATTACTTAATTGAAAATTAATAATAAAAACGTTAAGATCTGTTCCCCCGCGCCCTACTACTACTCCGCAGCTGCTGTTCTACTCTCATATTTGATTCTTACTTGCTTTTTGTTATACTATTTCTCTACACTCCTCTTAGTCAATGTTTATTGAGAATTACTCCACCCCCTTCACCCAGCCTTATCCATCAGTTGTCTTTTCAATTGCTGCGCGCCCACCAAATGTGCATTCTCACCTCATCTGTACATCCTCCTCCTCCTGCCTCCACATTCAACTAGTGTGTTGGTCTGCGATGGCTGCTGCTGCTGCTCTGCCACTGCTCTGCCACTGCTCTGCTGTTGGCACAGTGGGTGGGCGTACTGCGATGACGCGCCTAAAAAATCGATCGCCTACGTCAACAGCAAACGTAGTAAACTTTTCTGTTTTTTTTTTTTTTGTTTTTGCTGCGCCGCCCACATGCTTGCTGCTTTCCGGCGAGAGTTGCGATGTTTGTTCTGTGGGTGAAAAAGCTTTCATTGATTTTCCAAATCAACCCTCCTCACACCGCCAGAATCCCCCTCCCCCACCTCCTTCCATTTCGTTTGGCGCCTTGTTGCCTACGCATTGCAATGCGCCACAAGCTACAACCCAACCCGCCTTCCTCCCCTCGCTTCCGCTCGAATGTTGGCGCGTGGCTTTCATGGCTCATTATGTGTATATGTATATGTATATTGTTTGGTCGGCCTTATGGCGTCATCCTCTCTTCGCACTTCTCACTATTTGGCCAAAGCATCCCCAAGCGCCGTCTTGCGCAGTTTGCGCTACGCCCAAAAAATATACATGCATATGTATAAAAAAAAAAAAAGAAAACGGTTTTCTGGAACATTCTTCTCTTTCTATCTTGCTCTCTCTCTCGCTCTTGTCGTAGTCACACCACATTTTTCAAGGATGTCTGCGCTCATGCCGGCGTTTTTTTTTTTTTGTTCTTTTGGCGGCGTCAGCGCACTTACTTTATCCAGACCACACGCCCCGTCCCCAACCCCGTGCTCCCATCTCTGTAGGATTTAGTTTTTGGGTTCAATGTCTTGTTGCTAATGGCGTTGTTACTACTGTTGCAAAAAAAAAAAGGACGCCAAAAAGTAACCAAAACCAAAGAGCGAAACATATTGAGCGACCCTCGCATTTAGCTACCACACTTTGCTGCTTTACTACTACGACTACCACTACTACTATTTGCACTCGTACACACAAACACAACTGCAATTTGGCGCGTAAAGCTTTTACGTTTGGCGTTGCTATTTCATTCATAAGCTGCATTCACATGCACGTATGCAAACACCCACGCACACATGCACATGCACGTACACAAATACATGCATTGGTTGGCGCGGATCTCTTTTTGATGTGTATCTGTGTGTGTGTCCCAATATTATTGTTATTATTATTGTAATTGTTATTGGCACCTTTTTTTCTGCGCGTTCTATCAAAACGAAAACAAAACACGCACACAGATTTTCGAAGCGCCGACGGCGACGTCTCGACGTCATCGTCCAACGCTGCCGGCAAAAATTGCACAGGTATATCTGTTACTCTCTATCGCTCACTCATTCGCCGGCCAGCTAGCTAGCAGTGTGCCGAGTGCACTCACACTCGAAAAAAACACTGGCGCGGCAGCATTTGGGCACACAAAATGTGCAATATGAATATCGAATGAAGACATCGAAACGAAACGAAAGTTAACGGTTAATAATACTTGACTGAAAATGGGACAAATCATGTTGCTCGAATTGAGGAAGTTTTTTTTTTAGTTTTTATTATTGTTTTTAGTTTGACATTTTCTTTATACAAATACAAACACAGCATTTGAGTGTATTCAAGTGCCGCATGCAAAATTCTAAACTGCCGGCGGCTCTTGTTCTTCTTGATCTTTGTCACAGTCGTCTTCGTCCTGGTTTTGTTGCTCATGCAGTTTTGCAGTCGGAGTCAGAAGTAGCTGTTATACGATTTTTTTTGGTTGTTGCCTTGTTGCTAGGCGCGCTCATTTCGCCGACTATTTTCATATATATGTATAAATATGTGTGTGTGTGTGTATTTTATTAATAGCGAAAAACGCCCACATAATAAAATTTGCTTTTTTTTGCTGTTTCTGCTGCTATGCTATATGATATGATAAATGTGTGATTAAGCGAATCTGACTGTCAAAAAAAAGAGCGCGTGAGACGATAAAAAAGCGCGCAATGTGCGAATTTTTATTTACTTTTTTTGTGATAGCAGTGGTTAGGCAGCTTGTGAGTGTGCGTGTGTAACAGATGCGATAGTCAGGTGAAAGAGACAGAGAAAGGGAGCAAGAAAGATCGATTCGAACAGAGTTCAATTGTAACAGTTAACAGTATGAGAGCTCTTGATAGTTTTATCAATCACAATTTACACAAGCCTATGTACGTATATATATAAATAAATACATATGTACAAATAATTGCCTTTTCTTCCGTTGCCTGCCCAGCAGAGCCCCACCAGTTGTGTTCGGCATTTGTTGGCGCCTCTGCCTATTGTCTTGTGTGTGATTTTTTCTCTCTAGTTTTCGCACCTTTTCTTTCTTATGCGTAGACGCATAACAGAATAACGACAACTAGCCGATACGCTGCTTACGTTACGTTACTGCCTACTGCCCTCTTCATGGCATATGCGTTATTTTCGTTTCTGAATCCAATTGGAAACAAAAAATGGAAATGGAAATGTTAATGAACTGAGTGAAGGTCGAACAATCATATAAATGTGCGTAGAAACCAAAAAAAAAAAACAAAAAAAAAAGGCACGTTGCGAATGTTTATGTGAAGAGGTTTTTGAGTTCTGTTCTCGTTTTTGTTGCTGTTTGTTTGAGCTACCAATTTGATAAAACTAACGAAAAATAGTGCGACGGTGCGTGTGTTGCTATGTGTGCTTATATATACAAATGTAAATATGTATTAAAAAACAAAAGGAGCAAAACAAAACCAAATATGTTGTACCATATTTTCTTTTCTTTTTGTGTTTGCTTTGCTTTTACTTTCAGCACGCTAATTTATGCGTCTGGCCCTATATGTTAACGTTTAGCGCCAAGTTACAAAATTTGCCCAACCCGCAACAAATAAAAAACGCCACCCAACGACAGACGCAAAAGCTCTAACAATGGTCCAAAGGCTGTGTAATAATGACGTCTAACAATATTATCTGCATATATACACACATATATATGTATGTATGTATGTGTTTTTTTTTTTGCGTTTGCTTCTTATGTTGCTCGCTGTTGCTAGGCGCGTCTTTTCGTGCGTGTGCGTGTCATCTTTCTCACACAGTATTCCTCTGTCTGCCTGCCTACGCTCTCGTTTTCTGTCTCGCTCTCGCGCTCATTGTGTGTGCTGCTTATTCGCACACGTGAAGCAATAAATTGTTATGCTCAAGGTCGCTTCTCTCCTCTCCACTCTATCGCTGTGCCGGCTTTTTTATTATTATTATACACTTGCAGAAAGCATTATAATTTTGTCATAAGGTTTGCATCATTTGACTTGCATCTTAATAACAATATACATAATATTGGCTAGATCTCATTTAATATATTATATACATATATATATATAATATAAATAATTCACACTTACTCCACACGAAAGTCTGGAAGTCTGAAAGCGTATTTAATCTTCGGCAAACCAATGACAATTGTTGTGTCTTGTTTTATTTTTTTTTTGGAGACGCCGACGCCAACGAGCCTCCCTTATTCGTTTCGAAAGCTTTGTTGTTGCCTTAAGCGGCGCCGTCGCATCGTATACATAATACATACATACTCACATATATATATATATATATATAAGGGTACATTTGTAAATTTGCGCGACAGAATGTTGCCAAGGTTTAGGAAGGTTGCTACACGCCCAAAATAAAAAGAATGTTTTTTGTTGTCGAACTCCACCCAAAATGTTGCCAGACGCATTTTATTGCCTTTGCTGCTTTCATAATTTATGCTGTGTTGCATCTGTGTGTGTGAAGCATTAGACGATTGGCGCATTGCGCCATTGCCAGTGCCCTCATCCTTTCCTTGTCTTAACGACATTTGTATTGTAATTGCGCTTTTTTATCAGTGAGCTTTTTTTATATTGTTTTTTTTTTTTTGTATTTTGGTGACATTTATCATTTGAAAAAGGGTTAGGTTAAAGTATGAGTCATTCCATTGATAGAGGTTGTGTGGTGGGGGAGGGGAGAGACGCCGCATCAAATTACACAATTGTTGCGGCAACAAGTTGCACACACAAACCTGCGCCTGGCATTTAAAGCTGCACTTGTAACCAAGCGAAACGTACCAACAACAAGTTGCAATTGGTGTCGCGTGGGAATGTTGCCAGCTAGCAGCAGCAGCAGCGGAAGCTACTCTGTTTTGCTCATTTGCAATTGCGATTTGTTATATTATTTGATTTTTTTTTATTCTGCTTGCAGCAAAACCACAAAAAGTTGTAATTTTTTATTGTTGCTTAGAGCAACTATGATTATTGGTTGCGCTGCTGCTAGCGACATGTTGCCAGCACATGTTGACGACGAAATACAAGTTACTCTTTTACGTCTGCTTCTTCCCCTTCTTCCGCGTCTTCTTGTGCGTCTCTTTTCTTTTTTGTGTGCAATTTGCTTTGATTTCTGTGCTGCGAGCGTGGGAACGCAGTTAAGCGAGCACTGTGCACAGTGTCTACCAAATAATAAATAACACATAAAAATAACAAATTGCGAATGCAAATGCAAAATATAAATACAGATGAGAATGCGAATTGCTGTCGTCATGCTAAGTTTCTAAGAATATTCCAAATTTCACGGAACTCGTATAAATACAAAACAAACAATTATCACATATGTACACGGAGAATATAAACAATATATGTGTATATATATGTATATGTATATGTGTATGTATACAAATGTGCATATAAAATGCACGTAAAAGCTTAGCAAAAACTGGAAATTAACTGTATTGGAATTAAAATGATATGGAGTGAAATCAATGTGTGGTTTCTGTTCCGTGCTAGTGTCAGTGTTCCTTCTTGATTTTTGTTGTCTAAGACACAGGAATGATTCTTCTTCTTGTGTTTCTTTTTTGTGTGCTTCCCGTTTTGGTGTTGATATTGTCAAATTGGAATTCTGAGATACGGAACTTAAGATAATGACAAATGTTATTAAACAATTTACAGCAACAACAACATTTTCGTCGTGGGTGTAGTTTAAATTGCCGCGAGCTGCTTCTTTGCGTGTGTTTGTTTTATTTCTTGTTATTTATTTCATTTGATGTTTGTCTTTTTTTGGCTTTACTTTAACGACTTGCGCTAGCACGCACAGTGGGCTTGAAACTGTAATAAAAACACAGACGCCTAGTTACCACTGTGCGTGCGAGCGAGCGAGCGAGTGTCTTTTATGGTCTCGAAATTCCTCATGCCGCATATTACATCATATGCCATTTTTACTTGTATCTTGTATTCAAATTTCAATTTCGTTTGCTGTGCGCGCGTTTTGCGCATTTCTTCTGTTCTTCTTCTGTTTACATTGCTCAATTTTAAAGCATTGTATTTGTGTGTGTGTGTGTGTGTGTGTGTTGGCGCATATGCATATGCCGCGATTCTTTTTATCTCTTGTTTTATCAAGTTGTTGTTGTTGTCGAGTCGAGGGCGGCAATGACGTCGTTGCCGCCCGCTGCTGCTGCTGCGCTACTATAAGCATTTACGTCTGTCATATTCATTTCCCACATAGTGCTAGAGAGAGGGAGAGGGAGAGGGTGGGAGAAAGATTGAGAGTGTGCTGGTGAGCGCACCCCTCTCTCTCTCTCTCTCTTATTACAGTAATAAATTGAGCAATGCACTTGTTGTCATTTGCGCTGTCCCTTTTATGCTATATCCTGCCAGCCTATCTGTCTGTCTGTGTGTCTGCCTGTGTGTCTGTCTGTTTGTCTGTCTGTTTGTCTGTCATGTTTCGTCTCTCCCTTTTTTTCTTTTTCAATTAAACTCAATATGCAAATATTTATAGGGCAGCATGCAGCTCTGTGGATGCGCGTAAATATACGTCTATGCATATATAGATATATATTGCACTCACTGCTTCTTCTTGTCTTTCTCTCTGTTCTTTTTTCTTTGCTCGCCGCCCACAGGCTAGCTAGGCTGCACATAAAAGTTGCGCAACTTATTAAGTTGTGCTCGTATGTCTCGGATGCTAGTGTGTGTGGTTGTGTATATCTGTGTGTGTGTCTGTGTGTGTTTGCCTTTTATTTGCAATTGTAATTAACGTACAACAACACAACAAGCTGTTTCCTCTTTGCTTGATACTCTTTATTACTATATTATTACTCTTATTCTTATTATTATCATGATTACTATTACTATTTTAGTTGTTGCTGTTGATTTGATCTTGGTTGGCGCGCTTAGCAACAATAGTTGCCAAGCCTTATGTGCTGCAGCAGTAAACGAGTTTGTCAGGTTTTTTTTTTTTTTTTTTTTGTATATATATTTGTATTGTCAGCAGCAGCAAAATTGCGGCCTTTTTTTGTTGTTGTTTCTTCAGTTAGCGTCCCCCCCACCTCATTTTCCTCCCTCTACCTATACAGTTGGCTACTGGTACAACTGCACTTATGCATCCCTCCTTCGCCCCCCTACCCGTCACCACCCCCTGCCAGCTGACTGTTATAATTGTTTTTTTTTGTGTGTTGCTGTGTTGTTTTTGTGCTGCACACACTGCAATTAATTTCGAGGAAATCCCCTGGCTCCTCTGACAGTTGTGAACAATTTGCATTCTTTAGATCGATTTGCGCAACGTTTGGAATGTTTATGAGGCAGCCACCATTTGTTGTAGTTTGCTGTTGAGGAAAAAACACAGTTTACTTTTTGCTTGTTGTTGCGATACAATAAAATGCAAATCGTACAGAAAAGATCTCAATAAGAATTTGTTTCGTAATCTATAATTTGTAGGCGGTGTAAAGTAAGCATTTTACATCCGGAATCACCTTGTAATGTATATATATATATATATATATATATATTACACCTTTGTGGTAGATGTATTCAAATATATATATATATATATACATGAATATAAACATAAATATATTTTAAGCAATAAAACACTATACGAAGCGTCTGTCCAAACTTGCAACAGAGATAAGAAATATTGGCGCAGCTTTTCAAGCTGAAGGTTTTGCAAAGCTTAAAGAAATGACTTGTTTGACGACTTGGAATGAATACCAGTTAATGAATGACTGCGTTCGGTAATGATGAAGTTTGCTGCTAGGCATCGTCACTCGTTCTCTCTCTCTATCTCTCTCTCTTTCTCTCTCTCTATTCCTCTCACTCATCATTTGACCGACAAAAAGTGCACTGCAACATTTTGTGCTGCGTCACTGCAACATGATAATGTTGATGTTGATGATGATGATGATCGACATTGCATTCCAACATAGATGCTGCTGCTGCAAAAAAATATAAAATGGCCGATGGGTAGCAAGCAAACAACATCCTCACTGCGGTCTCCTTGGATAAGGTCGGTCGGTCTGCTGCTTGTCTAGCCCAGCCAACAGCTAAATGATGTTCATCATTATCATTAAGATGCTTCTTATTGTTGGTGGGGGCATGCAACATGTTGCCGAAGGTGGTTGCCACACAGCACACTGTGGCAACGCTTGGCTGACCGCCCCATTCTTCTCCTTGCTTCTTCCCTCTGTCGACTTGCTTCTTGCTTCTGTTGTTCTCCTGTATTATGTTTCGATTTGGCTCACTTGAGTTGTGCTACTACTGAGTAGTACAAATCTACCAATTATTTATTTATACTATATTCATTTGGTACAATCTCCAATGTCATTTGCGAAAACGGAAGAACGGAAGCTGAGTGCGTAAACTAAACTATATATATGTATATATATATATATATATATATATATATATAATCAACATTTGTGCAAATATTTATTCGCTTGGGGAGACGACCGGGTTTGGTTGGGGTGGAGAGGTATGGGGACGCAACTACTTACCCCGCCTACTGTGATAAGAGCTGCGTCGCATAAATTTCTTATTTGGTTTCTTTTTTTTTTTTTGACAGTTTTTCGTTTCTGTAATTTGATTAAGAGAAGCATTCAAGAGTGGGGCTGGGCCAACATTTGATTGCAACAGCTGCGGCTGGCTTGCTTTGGTTCAATGGACGCGCGCGCCAACGGAAGCGCCAAATTAACAACGGAAGCTGCAAATCCATTCCGTGGAAGACAAGGAGGCGGGTTGGGCGGCGGCACACACAGAGCAAGCGAGAGAGAGAGTGGGAGAGCAAAAGAGAGAGCTCGCAGCAACAGAGCAAATGCAAACTAAATAATAAAAAAAAAACGACATTTGCGTATATGTATATCAGCTTTAGCGATCTATGCCCACACACCCACCCAACAACCACCCACCGCTTGAAGCATATTGCATTCGACGTCAATAGACTGTTTAATGTTGCCTTCATTTTGGTTTGGGATTGGGTTTTTGGGTGGTTTATTCTGTGTACGTGTTTGTTCATTGTCTGTGTGACGGCAAATCTATTGCTTCCTGAATTCTGATACTGTGCTGCAAGAGTGGCGTAAAGCCACTTGTCTCTCACAACGTTGACACACTAATCCGCTTTGTGTAGGCCACAACTAGCCAACCTACCACCCACACTACCCACCCACTCACCCACACTACCCACCCACTCACCCACCAAACACAATGACATCATCATGTTTCTGTGCTGTGTGGTGTAGTCATTGAACTGTCGTTGACATTTTTTGCGACATTTGCAGGGCTTTCTTGAAACCTACAAAGAATCAATATGCAAATCAACATATTCAGCACACGTTACACGTTACTTTTTACTCGTTACTCGTCAGTCGTCACTTCCTACTCGTCACTTGTTACTATGTGTGGTTCTTGGCCCATGTGAGTCTTGAATTCATCAGTCGTTAATATTTACTCGTTAGTCGTAACTCGTTATTGTGTGTGGTTCTTGATCCTTGTCTGCCTATGGATTTTGTGCGAATGCTTAATTCGTACTGCAACTCAACACACTCGTTTAGCATTACTCGTCACTCTTTGCTCGTTACTCGTCACTCCATAAGCGCCACTCTTTACTCGTTACTCTTTATCTTTATCTTTACCTTTACCTTTAATTGTTACACGACATATTACCACTGTTATCTATGTTTATATTTATATTTTTTGTATTATTATATTATATATTACAAATCAGAAGTTACTCGCTACTCGTTACTAATTACACACTCCCTCTCTCTCTCTCTGTCTTTTTGTCGGCTACAGAAGAGGAAATCGATGTTGTCTCACTCAATGACAAGAAACTACCCACAAATCCATCGGATCGTGATCGTCGCGCTCTTCAAACGAAGGTCGCCAACAAAATCTCGAGCGGTGCTTGCATCCCACAAAAATCGAGAATCGCTCAGTTCGATCTACCTTATACGCCGGCCAGCAACAGTCCCGTTAAATCCGTTGTCAATTCGCGCTACCCATCGCCGTCGAGCACGCCCTATCAGCGCTCTGATGGCGGCGCCGCAGCCGTCTACTCACCGGTCAGCTTATCGAAGAGCAGCAGCAGCAGTAGTAGTAGCAGCAGCAGTAGCAGCAGCAGCAGTAGTAGCGAGTGCACATTAGCAGCAGTAACGACGGCCGTCGATTGCAAGGGCAAGAGCCGCAAGCGCTATTGCATGAACGATTGTGCAGCGACATCATCGGGCCGTGTCTATTCCTCCATCAAGGGCATTAAGTCGTCGTCGTCGTCGTTGCACAGCTTGGCGGCGGCCAAGAAGAGTCGCGTCAAGAAGATGAACTACTCGGCTTACGCGCTAAGCAGCGAACTCAAGGATGATGTCTATTTAAAGCCACGAATTCCCGTTGGCAACAACAGCAGTTGCAGCAGCAGCAGCAGCAGTAGTGGCAACAGCAACAGTAGCGGCGCCGTCACCAGCAGCGCTATCAGCAACAGCAGCAGCAACATCAGCAGCAGCAGCAGCAGCAACAACTATAACAACGGTATCAGCAGCAGCAGTGCATTAAATCGTCAGCTTAGTCTGGATGAGGTGGATACGATTGAGAAGCGTAATCTGCACAACGATATGGAGCGTCAGCGTCGCATCGGACTCAAGAATCTGTTCGAGGCACTGAAGAAGCAGATACCCAATATACGGGACAAGGAGCGTGCCCCCAAGGTCAATATATTGCGTGAGGCGGCCAAATTGTGCGAGCACCTCACCAGCGAGGAGCACAGCCTCATCCTCAAGCGTCAACAGATGAAGGCCAACCTCAAGCAGCTGCAGGAGAGGCTAGCGCGTCTGCGTCAGAGCAAGAATGCCACCGCCACCGACTGACGATAGCATCCGTAAGTAAGCGAGAGGGGGGGAGAGAGAGAGGGAGAGAGTGTGTGTGCAGCTTTTGGATAAAACACGCTTGCAAGTCTCGAGCAATCGATTCGATTCGAATCGATTTGACAAGCAAAAGAAAATGAAAAGAAAAAGAAAAAGAAAATTGATGACGACATGAGAAAAATGTTGTTTATTTATAATTATAATTATATATATTTTTTTTTAGTGTACTTTTTTTTGACTTAGGCTCACATAAGCACTTTTTGAACTTCAATATCAGTTTTTAGTATTAGCCATTAGAGCATACGAACGACCAGGTCTCGTTGATGATGATGATGATGAAGATAATGATGATGATGATGATGATCATGATCATGATCATGATCATGATGATGATGATGATAATAACATAATGATAAGAATGATGATGCTGTTTGTATTTTTTTTTTATTTTTTTTTTTGAACGAACGATCGCGGGATGGAATAGCTTAGCAACATATATATATAGTGTATATATAGTACTACAAGATACAAATGTATCGATATATATATATATATATATATATTTATATTATAGATTAAATTTTTTTTTGTAGCTTTCGGCCTAGGCTTAGATGCTACTGCTCTATATACTTGTAACATAGTTATTTAAACTGGATTTCTTTAATGTGATATTTTTTATATATTTTTGAAGAAAGCAAAATGCAAGTTGCAAGCAAAACTATAAAGGAAATGTAGAATCAGAGAGAACGTAGAATTAGAGAGGAACGCGTAAAAGCGATTTTTCAATCCTTGGCATGCCTATACTATATATATATATATATATATATATATATGTATGTATGTATGTATGTATGTATGCGCATGCAAGTCTTATGCTTTAGTTTTTGCCTATATTTGGTTGTACATATATACATATATACTTATGCTTAGATATATACACCTATACTTAACCATGAAATGAATAACAAAAAAAACCAGGACAAGAACCAAACACAAATGAAGAAAAAAAAAACACTACAAAAACATGAAAAGCGGATACGGAAAACAGACAAAGTTGCAACGAATGAGCCACTACACAGCAAAAAAAATGCACGCAAACTGCGCGAAAGATGGAAGAGATAGAGAGAGAGAGAGAGAGAGCGAGACAGAGCATTCTCTCAGCTTGGCATGGGCGGGCATTAGAGAGCGTGTCCTCGCTAAAAGTCAGTTAAGAGGCAGAGGGAGACAGAGAGAGACAGAGAGAGTCAGCAGGTGAGTTGGAAGTTAGAAGAGGAGGAGGAGGAGGCGGAGAGCAAATGAAATGTGAAATGCAAATCTACAAAGTAAGCAAAAACAATTTATAAATATATATTTAGTACCAATACAAAGTTACTATCCCCTATACATAAGTACATATATATATAAACATATATACATAGTTAGATAACAACTTGTTGCGACACGTCTGGTTCTCATCGGTGGACAATCTCGGCTAATTCACTTTTCACAGAGTGGGATTAATCCAAACCAGCCTTTAGACGGTTCAGATGTAGAACCAGACGTGTTACAATCTATGCACATATGTATAGGTATGCACATATGTGTGTATACATACATATACATATATATATAAACATTTTTTATTATATATGTTGTTGGTAACAAACTGTGTATTTTACTACATAGCTAGCTGATCAACAACATACAACTATACAGACAGACAGATAGATATAGTCGGTTTTAGTTGGTAATTGCATCCGTTCAGTTACACATCCTTAGATAGCAGAACGACGACAACAAATGACGCCTTAAGAACGCTTATAACGGTACAATGAGTATAGCTTTCCCAGCATATGCAACGAAAAACACACACACACACACACACACAAAATAGAAAGCAAACGCTTAAACAACTTTTACTGCCTATATAGAAACATAATGCGGGGTTTATTCAATGCTTTTTTCCCCCGATTATATATCACTTCGATATGAATTGATCCACTGAAATAGTTTTCCCTTTGTTTTTTCCCTTATTTATCATATATAAAAATGTATTAGCTTGGTTGGTCCATATAATTGCTATACTATACATATACATATATATATACACTAATTCTTAGTATATGCATATGGAATGCGCAAAATCAAAATTGGAAGCAGCAGGGATGGAGGAAGAAGAAGAAGATGATGGAAAAAGCGAACACTATTCAAAATAGAATTACAACGATGATAATGATATAGGAGCTATAGAAGATTACTGTTAGAATTACACAAATACATTTACACAAAACAAATGAGAAAAACCCGAAAAAAAAACAAAAAACAAAAAACTGGAAAAAGAAGGAAAGAAATAAATTTTTAGCTGCTAAGTTTGCCAGCTGTTCAACTGTCGATTTTTGCTATACATATATATATATATATATATATACAATATTTACAATACACATATACATACTATTCGAATGTTTGGTTTAGTTAGGAGCGAAACAAATTTCGTTTTTCCCATACTAACAATGAAGTCGAAACGAATTAAAAAAAGGATTGAAAAAAATGGATAAAAAAAGAAGAAAAAAAGAAGAAGAAAAAAAGATGAAAAAAACTTGATATGAAAAATGTTATTTAGGTTTAGTTGGCTTTTTGATAAACTATGACAACCACAACAAGAAACACGTGACACGAAACACGTGACACGAAACACGAGACACGTGACACGAAACACACTTACTCGATACTATTAGCAAGCTAGTACAACTAAATATACAGAGTTACATACACATATATGATATGATATGATACCATTTATAGCGACGTTTAAACGAAATTAGTGCGTAATTAATTAGCATCATTTTTCACTTTTCACTTTTCATTTTTCATTTGTTTTTTTTTTTTTTGTGGTGCACGAAATTTCGAAAAAACTGTACTAATATTTTATAATTTGATTGTACATTTTTCTATATATATACTCACTTAAGCACACACACATACATATGTGTGTTCACTTGATGTTTTGCCTGGGATTTATAAATATATATATATATATATATATATATCTGGGTTCCTAACCTATATCAGATAAGCAATCGCGGAGGCGGGGCGGGGCTGGCATCGTACAAGAATTGCTGGGACAATTTTCATTTGTTTTCTCGAGGCGTGCCGTCACGCCCATCTCGCATGTAAATAGACGAAAGTAAAGCAATTCAATTCAACATACTTGAGCTGCCACACACACACACACACACACACACATATATATATATATATATATATTATGAATAACTGAATAAGAAAAACCACTCTCCCCCTCCTTAAAGAAAGAAAAAATGCCAATTATACATAATACAACTGTATATTATATGCAAGTACATATATTCTTCTTTTTACATTATATAAACATATATATATATATACATCGATTTACACTTTATTTAATGCGATATTAAAATATTAATCAAACATAAAATTGTTATATATTTAAGCGATTTATTCAATACAAACGAAAGAGAAAAAATTGTTTGCACATAAGCGAAAAATGTAAATCAAATTAAGAAAAAAAAAAACGTATTGTTTTTGTTTGTTGTTTAACCACTGTACATAGAAATCTCGTTAAATACTAGTTACAAAAAAGGAAAAAAAAAAAAAAAAAAAAAAATCGCATAAAATTGAAGATATTTTCTTACATTTACACTAGAAGAAGAAGAAGAAGAAGAAGTCAGTTGAAAAACCAAATTACAAACATAAAAATAGAACCAATAAATCCGGGTTATGGTGAACACGCCACATAGAGCAATAGGCTTAAGCTAAACAACAACAACAACAACACAAATACAAACAAACTCACACACATGCATATTGAATTATATACACACACACACACACACAGACAAAGCCAACAACAAATACGAATGCACCTTGTTTCCTATAGTACATAACCTACAAACACAGAGTTTAAATACAATTTGAAAACCGTACAAATTTATCTGCAACAATAAAAAAAACACAAACAAAACAAAAACAAAAACAAAATAAAAACAAAAACAAAAACAAAATAAAAACAAAAACAAAATAAAAACAAAAACAAAAGCAAAACAAAAACAAAACGAAAAAAAACTGCAAAATATGCCTCAAAAAAAAAAAAAAAAAAAACTAAAAAAAACAATAACAAAGGATACAAATCAAAGCAAAGCAAAAAAACAAATTACAAAAAAGAAGAAGAGAAAATGTAAAATTTTGCAAATGTTTTTTGCTTTCTTTTATTTTAATGTAATTTTTTTTTATTATTGTTTTTAAAACCAAGTGAAAATCGCAAATTAACAAAAATACAACAACAACAACAACAACTACAACCAAAACCTCTAAATCCTCGCAAATATTATAAAAAATACAAAAACAAAACAAAAAAAACTAAATACAACAAAACAAAGTTGCAACAAGTAGCTGTTGCACGTAAACACTTTTATGTTTAGCAATTTTTATTTTACAATTTTTATACACATATTATGGACACATATACATATACATAAATATATATTTAACTATGGTATATACCAATATATATATACATATATATATATATAGCTGTTAACATTACTGAAAAACCAATGAAATACCCCCCTCCCCCCAAAAAAACAAAAAACAAAAAAAAAAATGAAAAAAATATATATAAAATCAAACTTGGGAAAACAATTTTTTTTTTTTGGAAATTGTTCAATTTTTTTTTTTTTAATCCATTTACTACATTTTTTTTTTTATTTGGTATTTACACAATATTTAATCATACTATATTATATAAAGAAAATATATATATACATCTTATATACTTATATTCAATAATTTTAACTCGTTATTTAGTTACTTATATTAATTGAAACACCGTTTTTCGCTAAACACATATGTATTTAATAGATGCATATATCTATATATATATATACATATATATGTATGTATAGATATATATATATATTATATGTATATATTAATATAACACAGATACAAAATGTTTAATTATTACTTCTTTTTTTTGTCAAAATTTATGCTTATAAAATTATATAATAAATATTTGAACATACCAAGAAAAATTCCATTTTTTGCTTGTTTTTATTTCTCAATTCGATTTTTTATTATTTTGTTGCAATGCAGTCGCTCCTCTTGTGCCGCATCAAACCTGGCCTACATCAAACTGGGCCCACATCCGTTGGCTGGCTGGATCGGGTTATTACATCATAGAAATAATCATTCGGCTGAGAGATGAGTCCTTGTATGAACAACTGGTTTTATTTACCCAAGTCAGCAGTTATTATTCTTGTCTTCAAACATACATATATATACATATATATATATATACATATATATATGTGTGTGTGAGGCTGTCAAATGGGAAATCAGTCAACAGTTTGGTGCTGATCAAAATAATGATGATGTGATTTGGTTATTTGTGTGTCAGCAGAGTTAACCCATTTAGGTTGATTGCCACAACAGCCAGCAGCGAGAATTCGTCATTCAGCCAGTCAGTGATTCACGTCGAAGTGATTACATTTCATTCTCTCGTGCAGCTGTCATCTCCCTCCCCCCCCCCCCCCCCACCCACTCTGCTCATCATCAGCTCGCCATTGTTGTCTCGGCAGAGTGGAGGAATCCAATTGGATTTTGTCGCCGTTTCTAATCAAGTGCAGTGAGTGGCTGGCTGTGCCCGACCCGGGTTAACAAACGTAAACATATTTATGTACATAGATACAAATATACATATACATATACTTATGTATGTATGTATGTGTACGCGCACGCCCCATGGCCGGCCCAGAGAATATCATTTTCACACCAGAAGTTTATTCAATTCATTTAATGCTGTGTCTGCCTTTGCTTTTGTTTTCACTTTTAATGTGTCGCGCCAACATGCAACAACAACAATGGCCGCAGCAATAAACAATAAAGCAAGAAATTGTTTTGCCGGCAAATACAATAAATAAACAACAACAACAACAACCAACAACAACAACAACGACGAGAAAAGCCGGTCGCTAAATATGTGCGCGGGAGACAAAAAAACAACCCAGAGACAAGCAGCAACAAAAACAAGCTACAGCAACAACAACAATACAACAAAAAACAAAACAATGCTTAGCACAGCAGTGTTCGGCTAGCAGATACCCTATACATTACTATCGATTTAGTTTGGGGTGTTGACATATCTGTCATATACAATATTGGAGTAATCCAATGAATTTGGGTATGTCCACATTCTGCCTGTCATTCTGAATTTCGATTTCCAATAAGAACACAACTCTGCAGCATATTTATACTATGGATAGATGGACATATATATAATATTGATCTACATGTTGGATTGTAATAAGTAACGGGTATCCAGGGTATCTCCAAGTCGGGCTCTCTCAACATTGGCACACATTTGTTTTTATGTTTTTAATTGTTGCTGCTGCTAGTACATTTGTTTCTTTCGTTTTGTTACTGTATATATATAACAAATGTATATAATGATATAAATATATGCAAATATTTTGGGGTAACTTTGAAATGGAGCATGCCGAACTGTAATAAAAGCGCAGCAATGAATTTGGGCTAATCTCAACATTTCGATAATATTAATGTAGATTCACCATATACATAAGCATTTTCGCAGAATGTTGCAACATATTTGTTGCAGTTAGCAAGCAGCTATTTGAGTGCAACTGCACGTCGCTGTTACCTGTAGTGGCCAACACATAGACCCTTGTAAATATTACGCGCATACACATTTACTGTAGTTGCCGGCGAGCTGTCAGTAAAAACAATAAATAAAAATAATAATAAAAAAACATACACACACACACACACACACATACGCAAACGCAAACAAAAGCTGACGGGCAGACAGAAAGAGACAAAAATGGCGTAATTGTGTTTAACTGCAAATTTTGTACACTCTGACCGCGATCAGTCGTTTTATTGGGTGAAGGTCACGCCCGGCAGAGCTGCTGCGCCGCTTCGTTGCTGCTCTGCTGCTCGGCTGCTCTGCTGCTGCGCTGATCTGCGGCTCTGCTGCGTTTTTGTGTTTTGTTTATCTTTGTTTTTGTTTCACGATTTCGTTTGCCGGTCTGTGTTGTTGCCCTTGTCTCTGTTGTTATTCCTTACTGCTTTTCGCGCTACGTATCAGTGATGCCGCTTGAGCTTGGCTGAATTGGCTACATCAGCCGCTATTTAAATTGATTTTCAGAGTTCTCAATATGAGAGCTTTATATCTAAGGATTCACTAATAGGATAACAAAATAACCAACTATCAAGACGACACAAAATATATAATATATAATGATAAGATATATATCTTCTTCTTTCAATCATTTGTTTCATTTGATATTAACCAAGTTTTCTTGCTTTAAACATATTGCAATACCCAATATCGAGCCAAAAAGGTTCTTAGCGATATGGTAGTGACCATAGGCTAAACACAGCAGCACTGTGACTGGTTGGACTCTGTAGCTTTGCAGTCATTAAGTTTCATTTAGTTTTACTTTGTTTCATTTGATGATTTTTTTGTTCGTTTCATCTGCCATTCATTTTTTTTCCTTTTTTTTTTGGCGGATTTATCGTCTAAATATATTTTAAATCATAAATTTAAACGCCTCTGCTAAAAGCGCATTTTGGATTGTGCGCCCATAAGTAGTGGGTATGTACATACATATGTACATATGTGTCACTGTTTGGCGTCGTACATAATTTGTTAATTTATAGATTGAATTTGATTTGAGTTAACGAAGTACGTACACCACTTCTGGCGATTTTTCTAGACATTAACCTTGGCCATTGTACCAAGCGCACTTCAACAAACATACACTTCAACAGTCAACAGTCAACAGTCAACAGTCACACATAAACACAGTCACACCAAAAGCAATGCAAATCAAGAGTACAAAACAGACATAGAAAACTATGTTTTTTGCTGATTGCTGATTGCAAGACATTGTAAAGAAAACGATAACTATATAATATATATACACATATATACTTAGGAGCACGCTAATGATCTTTGATCTGTTGCCGAAAATACACAACAGCTTTAATAATACTAATATTAACTATGAATATATAAAATACATTTAGCCCGGCTTCAAATAGTTATTTATTATTTAATAACAAACAAATGTATATAAATATATGCATGTGGGAAAAATAATATTTATGAGAAGAAACGCAAAGATACAAATATTAATTATGAAGAGATTTTGTAAATATTTACAATATGATATGTACTAATAAATGTTCGGTCTGTAAAGCATACACAGGACATTAGAAATTATGCATATGCCTTTATGTATAACTTTTCTATACCTTATATACAAATGTAATGTATATGCAATATACATGTAACACTTACCCAAATAACAGTTAATAAAACAAAAAATAAATTTATATATCTTCATGTATGGCAAAGAACAAATACACACACAGAATGCAATATTGTTAATAGAGAGCTTAAGGAAGTTGCACCAGAGGAAAAGTTAATAAAAAAGAAGAAGAAGCCAAGAGCCAAAAACAAAACAACAAAAAAAGTGTACTTTTTTAACAGGCAAACAAGTTAGCGGGGGGCGGGCCTGGGACAGTTGGGGGTGGCACAAGGTAAGTACAGGTGGCAACCGTCAACTGACGCTGCTGCTCGGCTGCTCTGCAATCGTCAGCTATCAGTAAATGTCACATAACTGGCTCAGCGGCTTTTAACCCTCTTGTTAAACACGCAGGCTTTGTTTCAATTTGGCGTTTTTATACCCTGAACCCATTAAAAATGGGTAAAAAGGGTATAACGGTTTTGTGCCAATGTACGTAACTGGCAGGAGGATGCATCTCCGATCCCATAAAGTATATACATTCTTGATCAGGGTCAGGTCGATATAGCCTGTATGAACACGCGGATCCCTGAGACTATAAGAGCCTGGAGACTTCAGATTCGGAATATTGGTTTTCGTATAACCGGCGCAGATGAAATTTGCTTTATATTATCGATAACTGCCTTCGTTTCTCGAATAGCGATACATTTCGATTTCTGATAGCAATAAATGTCTCAACTATCAAGGCAGAATCTTATAATTATTACATACTTTGCATATGCATATAATTGATTAATTGTCCAAATTTCATAAGGATCGGAGAAGAAACACTCAAGTTATAGTCGAAAATATATTCCCATATTGATCTCACTTCCATCAGCAGCCGCATAAGTGTGCGAGCGCATGTGTGAGAAAGAGATGGCATTTTTGAGTGTATTCTGCAGAGACCCTTTACCTACGATTGCGTGTATGTGTGTATGTGTGTATATAGGTATGTGTGCACGTGTTTGTGACCAGTCAGTTAGGGTCAGATCGAGCTAGTGCTGCAGTCCCTATGCCAAGAAAAGGGTGCACTTGAAGACCTTCTCACATTTGGGTGAAAGATTTTTTAACGGGAAATTTGGCAATAAAACTGGGTTCAGGGTGTGTCGTAGTCGCTCTCACTCGACTACAGCATTCTTACTTGTTTCTTCTTCTTCTGTTTTTTGTTTTCATTTTAATTGCTTATAGATTTCGGCAGCAAGCTTGCAGCTTGCAAGTCGGACAGCTGCAATTCCTCAATATGGGCAGACAAACTTTCGCTTGCACACCCAACGAATATTGTATGCCCTTCCTGCTCAGATGTTTAACGATTTATGGTCTTATCTGGTTTTATTTTCTGCTTTTATAAGTGGTTATTATTGTGAGCATATTACCACATACTAAATATTTTCAGTTTTATTTTTTTGGTTTTTAAAATCCATCCAAATACAATATAGTTATAGTTATAGTTCCATAAGTGAGCTATAAATTGAAATGGAATGGTAAATACTATGGTACCTCGTGGTAACAACAAAAATGCCGCCAAATCCTCATACATATGTCCAAATCATTATCCGTATGCTATGTGGCAAGGAACTTGACAAAGTTATAGTACCTGAGCGTAGGCTACAATAAGCCACACACACACACACAGATGTGCCACAGATATGTACATGCTTAAGACAGGGCAATTTTGAGAATTGGTTTGGTTGCAAGGTGCAAGGTGGCACGGGCCTTGGTATACCTGTAGCTGTAGCTGAAGCTGTACCTGCCACATGGTTACTGATTAAGGTCCGCACGAGGATGTCAGTCAAGCTGCGTGTTGCTTAATTGAGCTTAATGCGGGCAACAGCCACCAGCAGGTTAAATGTGCTGCACACTAGAGAAAGAGAGAAAGATAGATAGAGAGAGCGAAACAGAGACAGAGATGGAAAAGCAAAGAGGTGAAGTCAGTTTGATACAATTAGGTAGTGCCTCCACCTTTTTAATGATAACCATTCGATTTAATGGGACATACAAAGGGTGCCACAGCTTGAGTTGTGCTGAATTGTGTTCTGTTGAGCTCAGTTCAGTTCAGTTGTATTTTGCGAAAGTCGATTCCTTGCCAAACTCGTACTGCATTGACCATATTTTGTTCGATGGCATCCTCGAAGACCGTCTTGATCCAGTTAACCAGGGCCATGGTGCCGAGGAGCAGCAACTTTGGATAGACGGCACTCAAACACAGTGGCACTCGGCCGTTGAATTCGTCGATCAGGCAAATTAGAAGCTCGATTCCAAGTACTATCGCTTTAAGTTGCAACCATGGTGTTATGAAGGCCGGTTGAATCTAAACAATAATAACAGTATCACTAAAAACGTACAACCAAAACATCTGATAACTTTTGTGCCAGTAAAGGTAGATAAATAACCTTAACAAAAGGTACATTCGGTTAGCTTGCTTAATATCAAAACACAGAGAAAGAGAAGATTTGGATTATATATACATATGTATATAACTCAATTAGACTCACGTTGATTAGTGCATAGATCATCATCATCCAGGCAAAGCACATTACAATGGCGCCCAACACCCGCGCCAGGCGTATTTGCTTAATACCCAAGACGAAAAACTTGCGGGATCGACACATGTGAATTGAGTGGTCGGGCACACAACAGATGTGCACAATTTGGGAAATGCTGCGATAGACGCCAGTTACACTCAAGCCCAGCACCAGAAAGAAGATGTACGGAAAGAGCTGAAGGCGGCATGGCGTGCAGAGATTCCATAAATTCGACTTGTTCTCCGGACACCTAAACTGAAATGATTGCACCTTGTACATTTATACCAAAAATTTCAATCGAATTGCAATTTAATTTTCCAATTTCATGCAACAATTGCGTCAAATATTAAAAAAAAGTTTATTTTCTATTCAAAATAGTATAATGATTGACTTTAAATAACGAATACAAATTACACTTGACAAATTTTGCAAGTATTTCTTTTCCGTTTTGGAATACGTGCATTAAATCGTATAAATATATTGAGAATCTAAGTAAAAGTTGAAAAAAGTTAAGCCGCACACCATAAAATGGTACTCCGATGGACCACTCACCACACAGGGAACTGGCCTTGGAGTGGTGGGTCCTCGGGTATCATACCATGAGTCCCTTGGAAAGCACACCAGCATATTTCAAGCAGAGGTGTGTGCGATAGGGAGATGTGCGGAGTTTAACCTAAAACGACACTATCGGAATGCGGATATATCCATCCTCTCCGATAGTCAAGCAGCAATAAATGCTCT
The DNA here is from genome assembly GCA_035044325.1 of Drosophila nr. medialis 2 BK-2023a. Classification (NCBI taxonomy): domain Eukaryota; kingdom Metazoa; phylum Arthropoda; class Insecta; order Diptera; family Drosophilidae; genus Drosophila; species Drosophila nr. medialis 2 BK-2023a. The sequence goes on from JAWNMH010000391.1 coordinate 95,158, forward strand.
AAATGGGACGAAAATAAAATCCAAAGTAGTCAACGAAGTAAGATCCAAGCTTGACCAACTCGGAAAACCATAATAGGCTCACCCTAAGATGGGTTCCGGGTCACAGGGACATAGCGGGGAACGAAGAGGCTGACAAGCAAGCAAGAATGGGGGCAGAGAGCCCCCTGATAGGCCCTGAACCGTATTTTGGCATATGAAGACACACAATACGGCTCCAAATCAAGGATGAAGAAAGGCAGAGGCGAGAACGGAGCTGGACAGATGCACCAGGACTTCAACAAGCCAAGAGTCTTTTGGGTGGCTATAATCAAAAACGATTTAAGCAAGGAACATCCATGGGAAAGAACAGGCTCAGGATACTCACCGGTCTATTAACGGGACACTGTAGACTGAGAAGTCACCTAACCAAATGTATGCAGGTTTTTTGGACGTGAGGAGGAATCCTCAACGCACATCCTAGCAGAATGCGTCGCCCTAATCAGGAAAAGATGCAGCATCCTAGGGCAGCATGTCATGAGGCCCAAGGACATAGGAACCCTCAACCCAACAAAGATTCTAGCATTCGTGCACGAGTTGGGATTGATGGAAGAGCTGTAGGCTCAGAAAGGGGGCACAATAGACCTTATAGGTCGCAGTGCCAGCCTTTCCCCCAATTATAATAATAGTAATAAGTAAAAGTTTTGGCATTCATCTTTCAATTTATCAAAATTGCTTCTTAAAATTGATTTCTTTTTGTTTTTGCTCAGCATTTGTTCCACTTGAAGTCGCATTCAGTTTGAATATTTTTTTATTGTCATGCATTTGTCATACGAATTCGCCATTCAAAGAAGTAATTATAAATTGAAAGACCAAATAAACATGCAAATGGGCCAATTTATCATAAATGCATAGAGCTAGGCGGCTAGATGGGGGCCAGAAAACGAAACCCACATTTACGTGGCTGCCAAGCGTTGGGTTGGGCTGGGTTCGGAAGGAAGGAAGGGGGACTCCAATTAGTCAGCCGCATTGCGATACGTTTGGTAATTTCCCGGTCGTCACAACACTAATAATGTGTGCAATTAACTCTACACACACACACACACACACACACACACATTTATATATATATATACACTTACGGAAATAGGCTTGTTTTGATATAATAATAATGATGATAATAGTGCAGTAATCGCAATGTTCGATCAACAAAATGGTGAGTGCAGCAGGTGCACTGCAAGTGCAACCAGGTAGGGTGCCAGACGACAAGGAAGATGTCAGGGCTCGTTAAAATGCATGCGGGATGTTTCCCTTCCCTCTATGCATCAGTATGCACACAGATACCTCAATAGATCTATGATCGCAAGTTTTATGACCTGAGCGCACTCTTTTGCTGGCTCTGCAATTACATAGCTACACTGCGCGAATAGATAGCCAAATGCAAGTCTGTCAAGAATAAGAGAAATTGCATTATTTTATTTATTTAGTTAGATCAATTAATCCATGGAATAAATAATATTTGCAATCCAGATTCACTCGCGATTTGTGCATTTTTTTTGTTGTCGGCTCGAAATCTTTTCATTCAATTGTTTCACATTGAATCTGCCTATATTTTATTTACTTATTATCGATTTTTTTCTCTCAGTGTATTTCCATAGCTATCGTATATCTATGAGTATATTATTTAGTTTCACGCTGCATTACCTCGTTTTTATGGATGCCCTGTTTTTATGACATTTCCACTTCACCAGTGCCGGTCATAAAATCCCAAAGCTGATAAGCCAGCCAAAAATTGAAGCAATTCTAGGAAGCAGTGCAAGTGCAACTGCAACTGCAACTGCAGCTGTGCATCTTTTGATAATTTAATGTGAGAAGGTGCAGATAAAATATAAAATACTATCAACAATTAATCAGTGGGAAAGTAAGAAAGAATGTGCAAAACAGTGTAGGGAAGACCGACTCTATAAAGGGGATTTCAGGATATTTCCAAATCGAGAAAATGGTGAACAACATTTCCAAACTCCAAATGAATTTGAGTTGCCTTATTTTTAACCTGAGAAATATAGACAATTGCAAGAAAATTGTATAAAGCACTTTTCCGTTTCTTATTTTTCACTAAGAGTGATTTTCCACCTATGATTTCTCATGCGATTTGTCACACGGTCGAAAAGGGGACGATGCACACAGGTGATGTCCCTGCTGACAGATGGGCAGACAAGCAGAGTTTTTCATTTGTGTGATATATACGTATATATGTGGATATATATAGTTCTTAGTACGAGTGTGCACACAAACAAACATGCATATGTCATGGCCAGTGTCAAACTGTATTTCAATTGTGAGCAAAGCATTTGTCAGCACACACGGAGCGGACAGGATGACAAGTGGAATTTGGCCTGAAAGCATATCCTGTATGCATTGGGGCATTGATTGCAGTGTTGTTTGCCCAAACATTTATAAAAGTCAACTCGTCCAATTGCAATGGTTGTCTCTTTTTTATTCAACGACATCCTTAAAGGTAAATGATAAATTTAACAAATGTTGTCAAAATGTGTATATATCGTCCGTTAGGAATTATTTATATGCATTGCGAAGTATTTAAGAGTTTTTGAACAAAGATTAGAAATGAATGGTCACCGACTCCATAACATAAATATTAGTTAATGTCGATTGGATTCCAACTAAAGAAGCTAATTATACATGTAATTTAACGAAAGTAATGAATCAGAGATTCATTTGCCTGGTAATGCAAAGGTAATGGGACCCTCTGATTCGTTGCAGTCTTTAACCAATGCAAAGATTTGCCCCATCTGTAAATCGCTATTGAACATACTTAAAAGGACTCCGACAAGCCAAGAGTCTGTTAGGTGGCTATAATCAAAAACGATTTAAGCAAGGAATATCCATGGGAAAGAACAGGCTCAGGATACTCACCGGTCTATTGACGGGACACTGTAGACTGAGAAGTCACCTAACCAAATAAGGTATTGATAGTAACGATGCATGCAGGTTTTGTGGACATGAGGAGGAATCCTCAACGCACATCCTAGCAGAATGCGTCGCCTTAATCAGGAAAAGATGCAGCATCCCAGGGCAGCATGAAATGAGGCCTCAACCCAACAAAGATCCTGGCATTCGTGCAGGAGCTGGGACTGATGGAAGAGCTGTAGGCTCAGTAAGGGGGCACAATAGACCTTATAGGTCGCAGTGCTAGCTTTTCCGCCAATTACAATAATAATAATACTGAAAAGGATCACATTTGGCCAAGAACATCGGTTGCTGTTCTTGGATCGACCAATTGTACATTTTTCAGCACTGTAGCGAAGTGCTTTTCACACAGAAATGTGACAAAAACAATGTCATCTTCAGCCAGAGACTCCCGTTCTTCCTTAATACATTCTTTTTATACATGATATTTAAATTGTATTATTTATTTGTTATTAAGTTATTGTCTTCACACATATTTTTCTGTCTAGATGTGTAGTAAACTACTAGTTTACTAGGAATTGAGCCGGACCCCTTAACCTGGTCTGTTTAGTGAACGGACTCCTCTTGCTTGGTTGTATAACTCATCCAACTCTATCAAGATAAGCGATTATGATTATTATGTTTGTGGTATAATTCAGATTTATTTTATTTTTCCATTAGGAATTTGTCAGTTGGTATACTATATGCCACATCTAAAATTCATCCTTTTTAAACCAATAAACCATATTTAATTTACTTTTCTTACATCTGTTGTTTTATTACTGTGGTCGGTAAAAAGTTGAGATCATTAATCAAATTGACGCACAGCCACTGAGCCTCCGCTTGCAAAATAAGTATCTAGTGGCCCAATATCGCATGTGAAGTGTTCATCATTGAAATTTGCAAAATAAATCAAGGACGGCATAGATTTGAATTTGAGTTGGGTATTTTGGCGAGTGAGATTAGCTGAGGTTCTCTCTGCAAATATGGCTGCCACAGCTGAGCCAATTTGAAATAGAAAATATTCAATTTTGGATTCATCATCGGCGGCGACCTGGCAACAACGTTTAGATATTCGAATGTTGCCATGAGATCAGCGCGCCAAAAAAATTTCCACAACAAAGGTGCCAACAAATACTAAGGAGCCAAACGAAAAAGATACAAGAAAAAAAGAAAAAATAAATAAATAAAAACAAGAGTGAATGTTGCAGTCCGGCGTAACCGACTGCGAAATACTTTGATACCATAAGTAATACCAGCTGCTAACAGGTAGCGAATACCTGGTTGGGTGTAGCCAGCAAATACCGACCAAGTTTGCCTTTCAAATTGCGTTAGACATAGGCTTCTGTGAATTTGGGAGTTGGGCGTTTGTGTGGCCGAACAAAATTCTTGGAAGAGTTTCCCAGTAACGTCCCTTCAAAGTTTGCTTAATGTTTATCATATTTGAGGGCGGTCCAAAATTTGTTTCTAGGATTGTTACTAGCAATATACCTTTCAGATTTGATGACTATAGCTTTCAAATGGTGTCGGATATATGGTTTTATCGAAGTGGGCGTGGCCATTCAATTTTTGTCGATCTCTTGGGGCAGTTTCCAGTAAAATTCTAGGGCCGAACTTCCTGGGGGCATGGTCCGAAAATGTATATGCTGATCTTTGGAGGAGGTTATCAAGCCAAGTTTGCTCAATCTATCATTACAATTTGTGGGAGATATGCGGATATGCGAAATATTGGCTTTGGCGACTATGGGCGCAGGTGTGGGCGTGGCTATAATGCAAAAACTGCGTAAGATAAATCAATTTAAAAATTTAAGGCGGGGTGGCCTGGGGTGGCACATGCCGAACTTGGCAGGATATCGCCAACAAGCTACCAACCAAATTTATGACTAGCCCTTAAATTGTGTGAGATATGCGGCTTTATCGATTTGCAATTATCGATTTTTATCGATTTCCTAGGCATTCCCATTTTTACACTTTGTCTGACGCGGGCCCAGACCATTCTATGTTCCAAGTCCCTTTCTCTAAGGGTGACGGACAGACAGCAGGATGGACATTGCACAAAACCAATATACTATGATACCTGCGAGTATCAAAGTATACAAAGAGAAGGCAGTAAAGCCAACAGGAAAGCTGAGAAAGCAACCGTTTGCTGATTTTCATTATTTTATTGTCTTTGTTTTATTTTATTTTTATTGCGGACCGAAATAGATTTGACCTATTTTCCGAATCGCTACGCACGTTCCTTTCCTTTTGATTTTTTACTTCCTTCTGCTCCGCTACATTTCTATCTCATTTGTTGATTATTTATTTATGTTTTTTCTTTTTTTTTTGTTTCTTGCAAATCTTTAATAGGCATACTAAAAGAGGAACGCATAGTGAGTAAACAGACAAATGCTTGGATAGTTTGTTTTTCTAATCCACAAATACAAGCAGCTAGAAAAACGCGAAACATTTCGGTAATAATTGGAAATTCTGGAGAAGTGTGCACATTTTTGCGGATATGCATTCAAGATTCATGCAGTTATGCATGCAGTTACATGTGCATTCGAATAATGTGCGTATACATTTGCAGCGGATGCTTAAGGCGTCTTTGATTGACTTCTAACTTGCTCTCACCTATGCAAATACAATGCGCTGTTTTCTTGCGGTGTATGTATCAGTTGAGGATACAGAAATAGCGCCACAGCGAGACTCAGACTAACAGCAAATGCAAAATCAAATACGCAGATACATTTGTAGATATGCAAACGCCAAAGCACAAATGGCACGCAGCTATATGCTCGCAATAAATTTCTTCATATATATACAGAGAGCTACTAAATAAATACCGTTTCGTATAGAAATAGCAACAGAATCGTATTTATAGCTTAGCAAAATGATGCCAATGTATCTATGAGATACACAAAACACCAGCACGCACAGAGTGCGTGTGAGAGAGAGACAGGCAGAGGGAGAGGGAGACAAGCATGTGTAATGAGCAAAAGATGCGTTGTCGGCTTAGTCACCGATCAGGACAAGCTGCTGGCCTCTTGGCCATATGTGTGCTACTAACTATACCTATTGTATATTGTATCTCGACAGCTGAGGCGACCAAAACGCATGCCGCACAAAATGGCTATTTGCCTTTGAACTGTTATAAGGTTTTGTGTCTATTACACACACACACACACACACACACAAAAATAATAAAAAATCCATTTGCCCGCCCATTAGCCGACACATTTATGAGTCTGTGGGCCACACGCAATCTCGGCCTCAAAGTTGTAGACTGCGCAAACTGTTGCAGCCTGTTGCTGCTGCGACTGACCGGCTGACTGACATTTGATTACACACGCACACACAGTGCGACAGTTGGTCTGATGATGATGCTATTGAGGGTTGGACCAGCATATATATCAATCAATCCATCAAATACCCAGCTGAACAGACACATAAACAGATACATATACAGTTACAGATGCAGATACGCATTCATCAAATTTACGAGCACTCGTTGACACATTTAATGGTCGTTGCCGATGCTGCTCTCGCTGGTGGCTGCGGTCATATTCTAATTAAAGAGACCCCAACTAGCTCAGAGCAGTCATCGATCACTGGATCTGGAGCATATCTATGTTTTTACCATAGTTGCGAATCATAATTGCTAATTGTTTTGTTTTTGTTGCGCCCTGTAGAAAAGTATCGCAATAGTTCTTTAATAATAAATAATATCGATTTGGTTTCTGAACGAAAGTTGCAGATTAAATTACAGTGGCGAAAAATTGGAAAATTCACAAATGTCGGCAAGGGTATTAAATCTTCGGTAGTTGGGTTTTTCCTTTGTTGTTACGGGACAAGCGGCACCTGGCTGACCTCTTACTGAATACACATCTCAAGTAGTTAGCCCAAAAACATACATATACATTTATGGATGTGTTTGTATCAACTAACCTGACCTGGTCCGGTCATAAAATAGAGCCAGGCGCGACATATGCCCTTACAAACATATGTATGTAAGTATTATAGCTAAACGGATCACAAGTGTTGTTCGTCTTGTCGACGGTTTGTACAATTTATATAAATATTATTGGGTTTCTAGAGGCATACGAATGCTCTTCTCCAATTTTCCAAATTCGATCAAAGCGGTAAATGCTTAGAAGCTGGAATTTATTCGCTGATTGTGCGCATTCACTGAATTCGGGCAAGTGGTTTGAGATCACATGACTTGACTTGTACTTGACGGGTAGTTGGAAGTTGGAAGTGTGTCGAATAGGTTTCTACATGTGTTTGCATCCATATTAACGAATCGTCATTCTAATCAGATTTAATTTATCTAAGCAATAAATTGCTGCTGCTTTCTATATATACATACATGTATTTATATAACCTGATTTATGCTCAATTTTTTTTTCTGTTTTTCAGCCCAAAAGCAAATATATCCATTTATCTGTGCGAGAGTCTGTGCAAAAATTGGACAGCGAATTAATAGTCTCAGACTTAGTCATACTTTCTAAACAGTTAGATGGGCTGATTAGTGAGACATATGTATGTACACGCATGACTATATATGTACATACATGGGTAGACCCATGTATAGACATAAAGCTTGTGCTAACAGTTGCTTAATTATGTGCTCCAGTTTTCAAAAGATATGATCTTGTCAAGGCAGTATATCTATGTGCATACATATATATATTAAATAAAAGTTAATTTACATACGTGTCACACACATATGTATATACATACATCCTTACATACATAGGCTCACAAACCCACTTAGTTAATTTAAAAGCCCCGTGAAAGAATATAAAAGCGAAACTAAAGCAAAAATGAAAACAAAAAAAAAACAAATAAAATAAAATAGCGAAAAGACAAAATTTAACTTATACATATGTGCGTTTGTGTGCGTAAGGTGTGTGTGTTTTTTGTGTATATCTGTGTGTGTGTGTTTAGTTTGCTAGATGCGGCAAAGCTTCCGTGTTTGATAAGCGCCAGCGTCGCCGCTGACGTTGACATCGTCACAGCGTCGACTTAGCAACATCCAACACCTACATACATACATATGTATGTACGTATGTATATATGTATGTACATGCATACTTGAATACATACACATTGGGATTCAGGTATGAAAGTAGGTGAGCTAGTTCCCATTCCAGTTAGCGTTACATGTTCTGCCCTAGCCGCACCCTACCCGTGCCTTGCCCAGCCCTGCACCTGCCCACCTCTGCGAATTATTTCTATTTGGTTTTTAATTTGATTTTAAGACTCTGCGCTTTTTGACAATCAACAAAAGAATCAAATAGTAGTGCTCTAATTCAAAGTGCCCGACTAACAAATACCCTGTAAATATGCAAAAATATACATACTAGATATTCGAAACTGTCTACTAATTTGGCATTGATAGAGACGATATTTCCTACACTTGTTGTAATTCTGCATTGTGCGGTAGAATGAACATGCCCTATGTCAATAACCTAGGGTATGTCAATAAATAATGTGCACATGCTCAGGCAAACACTTGTTCACATACACATACATTTTGGCAAGGTCAGTGATAGCGTCGCACATTTCTAGCCAAGCACTGGGATGGGAGTGCGGACGCGGAAGGAAAGAAATGCTGACTTCAGGATATACCCTGTACACTACAAATATACTATATAGTCGCCCACTGATAACAGCTTTTACGGAAGAAAATTAATTTTTTTTGAACTGAAATCGACAAGAAGATTTCAGTTCTATTTTTTGTTTTGTTAGAGCACAATGGTTGCTAGGGGGGGTAGGGAAAGGGGCAGCTAATTGACTCTGCCAATGCTAGCTGATAAGATACTGCTGGACGGCCGCTCTTCTGCCAAGCAGTTAATGAGGCAGATAAAGCAGCAGCAGCAGCAGCAGCAACAGCGCCGTCTCTGCGAATTTCGTTTTTGCGAGAACTGCGTAAATGGCAGATTCGGCAGGTAGCTAAGCTACTTAGAAAAGATTCTTGGAATTTTTAGAACGCTTCAATTTTCAAACAGATGAATGGTGTGTGTGTGTGTGTTGATATAGAAATACGTACGTATACAAATGGCTATGGTACATTGGGATGGGATGAGTGACAACAATTATGCGGCATGACACTGACAAAATGCTACGGCCATTGAGGAGTAGATGAGTCGATGAGTTCGCTAGCTGTACGAACTTACACACACACACACACACACACACACATAGTATACACACACAAATATATGTATTTGGACAGTGCACAGTCGTTGTCAAAAATAGAGCAGCAAACGTGCAACAATCCCTAAGTGGACCAGAGCAACTAGGCACTACAGAGGAGAGTAGTTAAGCATAAGTACACTTAGAGAAATTCGCTGCCATAACTTTGCTAAGAAAATGAATCATCATGACCAGCTTACTAGTTTAATTGTATTGAGGCTCACTACAGATTGTTTGATCTATTATCTAGGTTAGGTTAGGTTTTAACGGTTGCCGGTAGATCTCAAAGAAAGAGTGATAAGACAAAGAGATAAATAGTATAAGAATAAGAAGAAGAAGACTAAAACTACCAAACAACCATGCCTGCAGCGGGACTCGAACCCGCGACTGATTTGTTGCATAAGCGATATGAATGAGTTTTGCACACGGAATAATGCAAAGACTCAACGCTTACGACCTGGAAGCCGACCATCTATTATCTATGATCTCTGTGTATCCCTTTATAACTCCAGCTTTATTTGACAGTCGATATTCCAAATCATAATTCAGTTTAAGAATTAACAGCGACCTTGTAATTATGGCTTACATTAAGACTCAGAATCAAACATTTTAGAAGAATACAGAAAGGACTCGGTGATTCACTGTACAAACACAGTGAGTGATCACTGATAATAAGTAGTGCGATCACAGTTTAAGTTCAACTATAGATTTAAATCTATCTAATCGCAGCTCACTAGCAATGTGACCAAACACTGACTTTACTATTTGGCCAACCCCAGTAAGGGTCCAAAATTCGCGAGCGCAATGTGCAAACGCTTGGCACAGGCTGTGATTAGCCATAACGACTTTAAATTTGTCCAATCGACTAGCATCGATGAATTACTCATTATCATCAGGTACCTTATTGTACTATTTATATATATGTATGTGTACATAATTATATAATATATATGGGCTAATTGATTTCTTGCTATGTTTGTGTGTACATATGTGTGTGCATATGCTTGCCGATATATGTGTGTGTGTCCGGTTATTGGTAATTAGCCAAAGTGTTATGTGCATTGGGTTAACTCGGCAATTAAACGCCAGTGAATGAGCAGCGACCCAACCCGAAACGGAAGTTGTTCAATATGCGTGGCTCGTGGCCAGAAGTCCGTGGCTCGTTGGTCCCCGGTCAACGGCGCGTGTCCACAATGAAGGTATGAACGCATGAAATTGACCACCAATGGGCACCACTGAGCAGCACTAACCACCAGCCAGATGCAACTCCGGTAAGTTGATTAAAATGTATGTTAGCCCATTTAACCGGTCAAACAGGTGTGTGCGTGTGTGTGTCTCTGTCACTGTCTATGGGGCTGGATGAAATGCAGAGCATTTAAAACGCATTTAAAACCGGAGCGCGACTAGAACGCAATTGGTTAATAATAGTATTGTGTTCTTAGCGATATATATGTATATATATGTATATGTATATGTATGTGTAAGCCACTATACTGCGAATATAGTTTGCGACGCATTTTTTGCGTGGCGAGTTTCATCAACACATAAAATATTGAGCTTAAGTTTGTTGGCGATAAGTCGATTGCCAGATAGGCAATCGATGGCGCATTAAACAACTTAACTAAACTAAATTAAACTAAACTGGCTGCGCAATCAACGGGCTTGGCCTATTTGAAAGTGGTTAACTTTAATGACTTACCAATTAAGCTAATCATATATGTATGTAGCATATATGTATGTATGTCTATACATATATATTTCAAAATGAACAGCTCGGAATAGCAGCACCTTAAGACTTACCTACACTTATACGATATTCACATTAGTGAGAGATGCACACCTTTCGGAGAGCAAACGTTGGAGAGTTGATAGCAGATGCCTAACTAGATAATGCCTAAGTTAGTCCAGTCAAATAGACAAACACTTAATACTTTCTCTCTCTCTCTCCTATCAAATGACTCAGACTACTAAACTATGCATACATAAATCAGATCTTTACTTTCGTGCCATTGTAGATGTTATTATAATTTTGTCGTGACACGTGTAATGCCCCACTATACCACCCATGCTATATCTATAGCTTATGGCATAAAGCAGATATGATTATCTGATCTTAATCAACATCTCGTTAAACAATAATCATAATTTTGAGGTTTTTCAAAAATCTTTGCCATAAAATTAAATCTTTCAGCTGTAAGTTTTGAAACTCATATAAGTTATCGTGTTGGCACACAATCGTAATAACCTCTGTAGTAGGGTATAAAGATAATTTGATATGGAACAGAACCAGTTGTAATTATTTTGGTTTACACGAATGCTAAACATTCTTACCCATTTTCCTATAGACAAGTTAACTAACTGACTAACTAAATAATTCAGAAAATATGTGTTATTAAACTAGCGCCAGCCATCAATCGCGATTCGTGAGTTGAAAGTTGTGTGTCTATTTATGGAACAAGTGTTCGTGGAAACCGACTGTGTGGCAGGGCATTTCCGATCGTTCGGTTATTACGAATACTTGTACTGTATAATACAATCTTTGGAATTTCACGCAAGCCTTTTCATTTCACAGATGGCTGCTGTTTAGCTAGAAATGTTGCTAGCGTGACGCAACAACTAGACAGGCAAATGTACGTATGTGTGTATGTGTCGTTATACTTTGTCTATAATGTGTATATACACAGATAAATGCATATATATACACAGGTACATTCACGTCTACAAGTTGTAAGCCAAGTTCTGTATAAAGAACAAATTGCGAAACGTGTTAAAAATGAAAAATTCAACAACAACCACAAAATCAACACTGAAATATGTACGTTAGTCTACTGTCGATATGATTATGCAAATTGTTAGGCTGTGAGTAAGTGCTCAGGTTTATATTCGAAGCAAAAAATGTATATGTATATTAACAACCTTTGGCCACTTGGCAACAACACTAATGGCAACCGCTTAAGTTACAGTATTTATAATAATGTACAACGGGAATAACGACAATTTAGCATTTCAGATTTTTCCCAATGATAAGTCGACTATGATCTGTTTGTTCTTGTTGAAATAGGCATATTGCAGAGAAGTTGAATGGATTCTATATTAACAAGCAGGGGAAGTCATTGACGTATGCTTTCAGTTGAAGCAGCTGAGCAACTATTTGTCTTTTAAGAAAAAATCGTAAAATGAATAGTAACATTCTATAACCTTAAATTGATGAGCCCCGGTCAATGTTTCGGAATCCTTCTGCAATAACTACTATTATTTTGATCGCTCAAAGGTCTGTCCTTTGAAATCCTGTGAAACAGCAATTACACCAGCAAAAAGAATGTCAAGGAAAGGGCTACAAACATGATTTAGCTGTGAAAAGCAGCACTACTATTATTTTGCACGCAACTGTATATAATTATATATATATATATAATCTACGGGGTGGAGTTTTAAATGTTCACAGACAAGGAGTGGTCGATTCGAGATATTTTGACTAGATCACAATTACTTTTTAGATATAATGAAATACAATATTTGTGTGGGTATGTGTACGCCAATCAACTATTTCAATCAACTCTCTCTGCAGGTCGCCCATAGTTTCGCTGTTGCAGACAGCTGGCAGCTAGCAGTGCAATCCATTGTTGCACTTAAGCAACATCAAATTGCCAACAAGGAAGTACATAGAAGATCTTTTAAGCTCCAACTGCTTTGGACAAACATTTAAGATAATGGCGAAGACGCCGCTCGAGCAACACCCACCCACATTGGATTGGACCCAGTCTGCTCAGCTTTGGCAGACGCGGCAACTGTGGGTGCTGTCATCGCACAGCATACTCACACCAAATATATATGTATATATATATACATATATATATATACCTGTGCTATTTGTGTTACATTTGTGAGGGCAAACAATTTGGCACCAACTACACACAATAAACGCGGAGCGGAAAGGCCAAAATGCCAACACCAAATGCGGACCGAATGCCGGCCTGGCCTGAAGTTGTTGGCCATTTGAGGCAAGCGACAGTCAGACATACACACATATGCACAAATGTTCAATAGAAAGCCTATTGAACGTTGTGGACCCCGTGCGACGCATTTAAATATCCAATGAAATTGCCATCAAGCAAACGCAACAAACTCTTGCTTCGATTTATGAATGGAATTAATGCAAAGCCAGACGCAGACACAGACACAGACAAAGGGTGTCCAAGTTCGTGTTACATTTGAAAGTGTTTATGCCGTGCATAATGCTAATAAATATGATTAAAAACGCTTATAAGCAGCGTGCGAAATTGATAAACAACAAACGGCTTTTGTAGCGACTAAATCCAATTAAATTGACAAATTTGTTGAGCCTAACCAAAAACGTAAGAGGCACAAACAATTCTTAAAGCTGCAGCACCAAACAGCTGCAACTGCCGCTTGACTGTGTGACTCGTGTGTGTGCGCGTTTGTGTGTGTGTGTGTGTGTGTGAAAGAAAGCGTTATGTGGCAGCTGCCCACGCATATGCAAAGTTTTTCTATGTGAATGAATGAGAAATCATGAATGAATGCGCGACAGTAGCCGGCGGTAGTAAAGTGAATGCTGTCAATGTTTACTATGCGGGGCAACAATAACAACAACAATAACAACAACAACAACAACAATGAACCCAAGCGAAGAGCGGGGGTAAATAAGAGGAGCAGCAAAGTTAATGATCCGTATAGCCAGCATATCGCAGTGGGCGTCAGTTATGGGCCTTGGATCTTTCTGGCTTATAATTAAAAAGAATCACTCACAAAAGCAACAGCAACAACAATAACAACAACACTAACAATAAACACTAAAACCGAATTTGAGTTCGAGCTTGGAGTTGGAGTTGGAGTCGGAGCACGAAACTTGTTGTGGCAGCTGGAGTGAACATGAATGAATGATTGAATGAATATACGAATGAAGTAATAACTGGCTGCAATCTTAGGCCGAGTGTTAAGCCATAGATGAATCGCGCTCTAAGGCGTTTCCAAGCGCCCTTTAATTGTTATCCCCCAGCTTCAAGACTGTCCTATAAACTGAAGACAAGACCCAGGCCAATATCTAGTTCAGACCTGGGTGTTAAACAGTGACTGCATATCGTATATAATAAAGCTATAATCAAGATAAAGACAATAAGAACTCACCTTACACCGATAACAATAATAAACAATTATTAAGATGATTACATTATCATTATTGCAGCTCGATTAAAAGTTATCTTGCTCACGGGGGGAATCGGAATACATTTGTAAACACAACAAATCATATAAATATATTCGAAAAAATAGCTCTTCTTTATTTGTCTTACGATATTTATAAATAATATATAAAATATTATAAAAATAAATACATATGTATATATTTTTTGAAATGCGTAAAATAATTGAATATACAAAATTTTCAAAATTTTTTTTTTTCAGCAGCATTATGATACTTACTCGTATAATAAATATTTAATGCATTTTGCAACTCTGCCTTATTTACACAAGCACACAGCCGAATATCCCGCTTGCATTTCCAATTTATTTACAGGGTATTAAGCCCTAGCCACACGTGTGCTTGTGAGTGTCCGCGTGTGCGCCTCCAGAAGGCCAAACACACAAATCAGAATGAAAAGCGGATAAATTATACCAAGAAACAAGTTGCCGCCGTTTTCGACGCTTGTCGCTGCCCAGAGACTGCTGCCGAAAAGCGAAATGGAGATCAAAATAAACGCTAGACGAGATGAATGAATATTAAGGGGTGGGGAGGTGGGACACTGTAAACAGGGACAGGAGGAATGGGCGTGGGGTCTGTAAGGGAATGGCATAGGTGAAGTCAACTTTTACGATGCCGCACGCACAGCCAACGCCGACCCAGTCAAGATTGAAATACAGCTGCCCAGTCTTAGGGCCTAAGCGTAAGTGTAACACGCTCCATCGAAATGACGGGCGGGTGCCTGATAATGTATCAGCGGCAGATTAATTTAAGTAATTCGATTTCGGCGTTTAGGCTTATTTGGTCCACGAAAATCTATGATGATTATGACAATGATTTAATGTTCACCCATAAATATATATTAGAGAGGGCATGTACACACCACATAATATGTCTGTATACAAAAATTGATTCAAATTGATTTCATTTTCTTTATATTATTTAAGCTTTAAGCTTTGCAATCATCAAACATATACATAAGTGAATTGGTAATCGGGTACAATTTCCTGCTATTCTTAAGAGCTTGTAGCTTGTTTTAATATCGTCACAAGTTTGTGAAACAAAGCTGAAATAAAACCTATTTAGTGTGGCATCATTGATACATAAGCAGATATACACATAAATATTCGAAATAAGCAGTTGATTATTGGGCTACATCAAATAATAATTGCCCGAGTATATAAGCATTTAAGATTTAAAGAAAAATCCACTGATTATTGATCAACAGTCTAACCACAGAAGTGGATGTTAGATTTCAAATTTGTCATGCAAGTGGATGGGGTTTTGTTAAGATATGTATATAGTATTATAGTTCGGTGTTATTCGTGATGAATCAGTTGCTAAATATTGCTGATTGTTTAATTGATTCACGTATACAAGAAGAAAATATTCATGCACAAACATTTATAGAATTGTTCAACATCGAGACAACGATGAGATGAGATCAACCCGAGAATGACTGCATTGGGCTAGAAATATAGTGATACATACATACGTACATACATGTATGTATACATGTACCACTTTTGTACATATGCATAATTGATTAAAAATTGGAATTCTGGAGTGAGATAATATTGTTTAGTTTGGGGTCAATTGCCTTTATATAGTACTCATTTAATGCTGTGCCGGCTGTAGCCCATAATCATAGCCAATACCCCATGACTAACTCATTAACATTACGTATACGTAATACGGCGATGGCGTAATAGATCAACGGGAGGGCTGCCGATCTGTCGATCGGACAGACTGACGGTCTGTCGATTCGTCGTTGCTTGTGTGTGTTGGCGTCGCTCTGTAATAAGAGCAATTTATATGTACATTTGTATGCCTGTATTACCATATAATTAGACACTCATACACACGCACATACAAATGAATGCATGTATTTATACATACATACTTCAACGTTTCTTGACACCGAACGCCGTATAAAGCGCAAATTTAGTGTGTGGCAAAGATTCCACATCGATTTTTGCATACTCTTGCTGGGTATACCATTAATTTGTCATCGAGTGTGTGACGCATAAGAGAATATGACTCCCCTCCAATTGCATAAAATACATATTGAAACGTTCTACATCAGCATCAATAGCTGATTGATTAAACAATATTATTGTGATCATCCCTTTCTATGCAATGTTGTCTTCAGGATATCTTCAATATATTTTTCTGTTGCAATCGGTCGCATCGGTCCAGTGTATCAAATATATATGTATGCATCCAAATGGCAAAATATAATATCAGTACTGAACTGTATTATGCAAGAGTATATGAACTTCGAAGTTAGCTGGGCTATCTTCTTTTTCTTTTTATATTGCTTTTTAATTTTTTTTTTTTTGGTCAGCTGCCGAAATTGTATCTATCATTTATCAGCTTTATTAACTGATCTTTCAAGTGGAAGTTTACTGTCGATCGATGATATGAGGTTTCGTTGATTTTTGCTAAATCAGCAAAATGGCAAAACTTATGCCGTTTCTTCAAGTGGGCCCCAAAGTAGTTTCCATTTGAACGAGGCATCCACACACAAAAGCCGAAAGCTATTCAATACGCAGAAAGGAGCCCATTCACTCGACAACTCTCACTGTGTGCTTTGTGTGTATATGAGCGCTTAAGCTGAAATTCTTGAATTAAAAAAAATAAATAAATAAACAAAAAAAAAATAAAATATATATATATATATGCATATGTATATGTGTTAAATAAAAGACAGGTTTTGGGAACTACAGCTCCAAAAGAACCAGCAAAATACAAGTAAGAGTATTCTGGTCAAGAGGTCTTTACTCAAAGATACCCTGTATCCAGGTCTGTACTCAAGAGCTCACGACAAGATACCATCTACTCCGTTCTAGAGCATCTAAACACCCTTTTATATATACTCTTTTTACATGCGAAAATATGATCTAATCAAATATTCAAAATCTTTCAGCATCCAAATTGTGGATGTAATATATGAATCCAGATGAAAATGTTGCAAATGTTATATGTAATTTGCTATCGAGAAAGAAGAGAGAAAACATTTGTTGGTACACAAAGGTTTTTAGCTTTGTGATATGCTCTATGGCCATTTGAACGGCTACAGGGTATAAGAAAGTGAAAATCAGCGTAAACACTAATCAGAAAATATTTGAAACTCCAACAGCAACTAACCAACTGCGATTGCATATGTAATTTTCGCATTTGATGGCAACTCTGGGAAGTGTGGGCCAGGGTTGCCTTTGCGGTGTTACAGGATTAAATGGTAGCCCTGGCTGCTGTCGTCGCTTGTTGGAATGGGTTGCACGCGGACCTGACCGGCCATGCCCTACCCTCCATCAGTGTATTGACAACTAAAACCTTATTGATTATAAAGTTAATGAGACTCAGCTTGTGACCCTGAGCAACTGACCTTACAACTGTAAAATTGATCGCTTGCCGGCTTCGTACTTTTGCACAAATTCATTTGAACTCTTTGACACAAGAATACGCTACGTGTTAGACCGAAATATACCCATAACCTGGATCTGAAATGATGTATTTATTTTATAAAATTATATTTATAATATATATATATATATTGCTTAATATTCGTAATTTATTACTGTACGTTTGATATATTATTTAAGAAAAGGGGGAAAAAGCTTCCGAGTTTGATACATACTCATCCCTTGGGTTTGCGTACAGGGTATATGAAATTAAAAAAAAGTGCGTGAATTGCGGCGACAGAGAACAGACGTGATACAGATACATATACAGCCTTGCATAGTTGTGGATAAAAAGATACTCGAGCAGATACAGGTACAGGTGTGTAAGTGTGTAAATGAGCGTGAATGTGTGTGTGTTTGTGTGTGCGTGTGCTTGTGCTTGTGTGCGTATAGTACATTCAGAGTAGATACGCGGTATGTGAAACTTTCCGTCGGACTTCCAACCCCCTACCCCTAAAACCCCCTACCCCAACACCCTGCCGAGCCCCAAACCGCACACACCTCCAAGCATTTGGCTAGCGCGTACATTGCCAGAAAGGGAAAACCTGAAATGACTACGGCAGCAACAACAACCACAATAAATACAAAAGCAGCGCGCAGAAGAAGCAGAAGCTAAACAGAGAGCGCAAAAAAAGACAACAAAAAATCTCATATTATTTTGGCCTTCAAAATTTTTGGCGGGCAATGAACCAACAACAACTGCGCGAACACACAAAAAAAAAGGGGCAGGGGCAGAAGCAGAGGCCCCAGCAGCAACACACACACACATATGTACATACAACTGAAACAGACGCATGATCGAGACGATATGCTTTGACGGGGGAGGGTACTGCAGGGAAATGGGTGGTTTGCTGGTGGGCCGGGGGTAAGAGGGTTAGCAAGACTAGTGAATACCGAGAACGCGGCTTCATTCTAAGTCCATGACTTGCATGGCACTTGAGTCAGACGCGTGTTGTCTGCATGTGTGTCTTATGTACATACACATATATGTACATCCATATGTATGCAATATAGTTGTGTGTGAATGCGTGTGTATGTGTGCATATGTGTGTGTGCCTACCTAACGTACCCATAACTCCCCCCAAACGCTCGCAGCAGCAACAGCAGCAGCAACAACAGCGCGTTGCATGCAGACGCCAGAGCAATCGCAGTCAGCAGCGCTTAACCCCAGCGTTCAGCTGCTGCTGCTGCTGCCACTGCCTCAGTCGCCGCTCAAACAGTGTCACCAAACACAAAGAACATACAAACACAAGCGACATAGAGCGACTACAAATGTTGACACAATGAATTTTGCATACAATTTGTGCCGTTTTCCAAGGCGCTCTTGTTTTTTCTTCTTTTTTTTGAAAGTGAAGTACAAACCTGGAATAAGTTGAATTTGTTGACTCTAGGTGGCTTCGGGTCGAGTCTGGGTCATGAGTCAGTAATTTAAGCGTTAAATTGTTATATTAGCAAACAGGCTAGACGTGAGTTATGGCACCCACTGTCATTAGCCTTAGCGTGTGAAGACGCTTCTAATATGTATGTGGCTGTTGGAATTTGTGTGCTGATATAGATATAGTGAAAAGAATCCGGATAATTGCATTGTTGTTCTTAAAACATACTAGATTTATTTGATTTTTCATAACTCTCTTCTACTATAAGCAAATTGCTCAATATTTATGTCTCAATAATATCAAAGACAGTAAATCTAATATTTAACAAATATAAATTTCAATTATTTTTACCAATGAAATGAACTGAATTCCATTTATAGTAGGCATATGGCTAAGATCTGTGTGATTCATACAAGTTAATTTAATAGTCTTAGTCATAGCAGGTGTGAAACTTATCTTTTAATTGCGAAAATGATAAAAAATAATCCCATTGACATGATAAATGAATATTTAAGTGTTGTTTTATGAACGAGATGCCTTTTTGTTATCTGTAATCCAGAGCTCATTATTTAATGGAGGTATTTGTAAATGGATGAAGATTAAAATAATCTTGGTTTGGTTGGCATTTAAGATGCTTCGGGTTCTACTTTATTCAAATGTATGCCATAGCATAAACTAACCATAAAAAAACCAAATCGAACATATTTTTTTATTGACATATTTTCAGCGACGTTATGATAGTGTCGTACAATTAAAGACCATATAGAAATTTCAGCTCATTATGTTGTGCCGGCAGCCCACAGTACGCCCTTATACGGTCGACAACATTCTGACAAAGTTGAACAATGGCAAAACCGACAATACACATTGCCATAAAAGTCGCTGGTAATGCGTGGTAATGAAAACGGAATATCTCAGAGCAGCGTAGAATCCTGTGAATGTAAAGAAACTTTTGGACTGATGCATTGGGAAGTCGTCAACTCATTTGTAGATATCATACACACCCAAGCATACATTCTCTCACACAGGCAAACTCATCCATACTTTCTGCTTTCGTTTCGGGTATTTTAGCATTCCTTGTCTTTGGCTGCATGCCACATGCATATGCATATATATATATGTATATATACATATATGTACATATATATTTATATATATACATGCGGCGAGCGGGTGGCATAGCAACCTGTTGCTGAACGAAACCTTGCAACGCATAATGAATTCAAAAAACCGCACTTAATGGAGTCATTGACTTAAGATTCGCTCTCTGTTCCTTGATTTTTTTAGCTCTTTTTTTTTTTTTTTGGTTATATTAGGGGCTGTTGTTGTTGTTTCTGGTTCAGTTCATGGAAACAACTTCATTTTTAATGTTGGTTTTTTTTTAAGGCATCTTGCATTGCATTCGCTCAGTTCTTGAGCATCCTTCGTTAGAAAACCACTTAAAGCGGCAGTCCAAATTCACATGTCCCACACACACACACACAAAAACGCTTCCACGTAAGGGGCGCACACACCACACACACACACTCACCTAATTTTTAAATTCCAAAGACGTTCGTAAGGTAAATGGGATTCCAATCAAATTTATATTGCCACTTCCATCACCGTTTCACTTAAGGCAATATTTTTGCATGAAATAATTAAGATAGTTCTTGCAAAAGTGAAAAGTTCAAATTAGAACTTTGAATAATCGGAATATTTTCAGAATAATCATTACCATATGAAGTTGTTATAATGTTTTCAAATATGCTCTGTGGGCATAATATTTGACTAGGCATATGCGTTGCTCTTCTACCACATATTATAAGCCTAGGTTGATAAGAAACGTTTTTAAGCCATACAAATTGTCCAAGAATTACATGCATAACACCGAGTATAAATATCCGAAAAGAATTATAACTTCCATCTTATTTCTGCTACCTAATCAGGTTTTCGTCAATGCAGCTACACCGGGATAACCCTAAGGGTAAATGTCGCTGTTTATTTACCTTGATAAGCAGGGAATCGTTCCAGGTCTCGTTTTCAACTTCTTTCGAACTGCCTTAGGGCATGGCGCAGCTGTAAGAATTTGTTATATTTGTTGATGCGATTCGCTATGGCAACAAGTAACACAACTAACGTGGCCAACATGACTGGAGTGCTGGCGACAATTAGCTGACCGATTGTTGCCACTGCCATTGCCCCTCTGTCCCCAACGTCCTCGCCATCCCCTGCCACCTGAAATGGCAATGGAAACCAATTGTCCATGACCAAAGAGCTAGCCGGCAAACTGTGCGGTGTCAGGCTGATTGCCAAGCGTGGCCAATGCGATTGCCATACGCAGAATATCACTGAGATGTAGCTCCCAGATACATAGTCGCAGCAATGGCCCAAATAAAAACCATAAAAAAAAACAATATATATATATATATGTATATGTATATAAAAGAGAAATATAAATTGAAGACATATTTCGATTGTTGTTTGCAGCATTAATGTGACAACTTTTTAAGTTTTCATCTTTTTGCCGGCATGGTGATTGCCATTTGGCCGTTTGACCGTTTGTCTAGTTGGTATTTGGGTATTTGGTGTTGTCTGTTGCCAGGCCAGTTTGCAGCGGTGATTATTGAGCAAATTAAGGAATGTCAATGCATACGCTTAGCATATACAAAGCAACAGGTTGCTAGCTGTCGGTAAAACTCTATTGAACTGGTTCGCAGCATCTCACACTCATAGATTAACATAATTTTCTGCCTCAGATGATTTTGCGTATCAACTTCCCAGAAAATAAATATAAAAAACAATAAAAGCAAGGCGTGCTTTAGTAGTCAATGCTCGACTATTCGCTACTCTATACAGGCAAACCACATTCACAAAATACAACCTTAAGTTTCGAATATATTACAAAAAGTTACAGAAGTTAACATTAAAAAAAGAAGAATATATTTTTATACTCATTCTTAGTTTATTCAAAATGAAACATCCTTGATTAATTCTGACTGAAATTGTACATCTAATTTTGGGTCTAAATTTCTAATTTATATACTTTCTATTCAAGCAAACAAAAACTTTTCAGCTATAAATGATTCATTTCTCTGTACTCACTTAAGATGATATTGTTTAACAGGAACCTAGAAATATATATATATAAATATATAGATATTGAAAATACCCTCTTTCAATAACTACAGGCTATCAACAGGAATTTGCATGAGTCGAGCAGCTGATTTTATTAAAGAATGACCAATGATCGCATGGATTAAATTTCATTAGTAGAGTAGACTAGATTTCATTAATTAGTTGGTCCAACAATATATATTTATATATACATATATATATGTATATATATATGAATCGGTCCGATCCGGTTGGGCGTGTGTTTCTTTTGCGTTGTTTCTCTTTTTCCTTGTTTCTTTTTCATGGCGCGTTGTCAAATCAATGCCACTTCAAACATTTCGTACGTAAATAAATTGCCTGCGCCGTCGCATAAATTATGAGCTAACATAAGACAACTTAATATATACCAGTCGACAACAAACAAACACAGCCAACAGTCGACAAGTAGCAACTATGGCTGAAAATGTTTGATGCACATTTAAAATCATCGCAGCACGTGCGTCTTTTTTTGTGGGCCTGGCCTAAAGCGCAATGGCCGGCAAGCGGTGTAAGGAATGGATGCAACTACCAAGGTAAGACAAAAACTAATCAGAAATTGCTCAAGACATTTCCAATTTACCTACTTATATATTTGCACAGTTACTTAGAACATATCCTTATAGATTTACTAGATAGATAACCAGATAAATACATGGATAGATGGACAGAAGGACAGTAGTACATGTCTAACATTTGTAAGTTTAAATACATGTTAGAATGTTTTTCAGCTTGTTAAAGAGGAACATGAGCCCTAAGGCCGTTTACAAATTTAACATTTTCTTCAAATTTCAAAATCATTAAAAATCTTAAAACGAGTATTCACATTTCGAATTTTCGACAACCCAGATAGAAAATTCTTTGAAGTCGCAATTAAATGCGCTGCATAATCTAACAGACATACTGATTGTACATGTATGTATGTAGATATGTATGTTTGTAGTTGCTCTGGCTGTGAGTGTGTGAGGACAGGGAACTTATCCAGAAACCGAACTAAGAGCCCTGTCGTCAAGGGAAACGCCAACTTTTGTGTGGGGTTGTTGATTTTATTTTTTATTTTTCCGTTTTTAATTATTTCTTTTTCGGCTTTTTAGGACAACAAGATCTCATTTCATTTTAGCTGGAATCAAATTGCGGAACGGACGCCGACCATAATGAAGCTAATGATGACGATGATGATGATGATATACAGCAGTGGCACACTGCCAAGTTGTTTTCGAATACTTAAGAATTGGAATTGGAACCAAATAATACGTTATTTATGAACTTGCTCGGAAAAATGCGCTTGAAGCACCGCAAACTAATAATAATAGCAAGGAGTCAAATATTTCAGTAATCGTTTCCAAATGAATACCTATTTGGCGTGTTGCGTTGTTCCCAAATTTTACCATGACTTGGGCTCTAGTTTCACAACAGTTTGCCTGTTGCTACCCATAGGTCTGATTGCATCCTAGTTGCCCATTTCCACTGTACCTGAGGCTCTGCTTCACAGAGTTCACCGAGTGTACCCCTTCCCCGGCACACACACATACACACAAACACACGCAGACATACACTCAGTCTTTGCACTTTGCTGATGATATGCGAATAGGTTTAGCTTAAGCGCATCTTGTGTTGGAAGCGGACCAGGTCTGGGCTTCAGATCTCGGACCTGGGGACAGTAACACATTTGGCATTGACAACGGTGGCGTCGCTTCGTGGCTGGTCGGAAGGGGACCGATGGATAAGCGGGCTGAGAAGAATTAATGGGCAAGAGAGGGCCAGCCGAACGCCATGGGCTTAAAGTTCACACTCGTAAGTAAATAAATTTAAATGGCGGCACTTCTGCTAATCTTTTTTCCTTTTTTTATTTTGATTTTTTTCTCTTCTTTTTTTTTGCGTTTTCAACCTACTCAGTTGTCTCTTGTTGTGTGCGTGTGCGTGTGTGTGTTTGTGTTTTTTGTTGCTTGTTTGCCGGTTGCACGAACTTTTTTCGCAAGAAATTCAGCAGGCAAGCTAAAGATTTCGTTTCTTAACGCTGGTATTAAGATTTTTATGGTTATTAATTTGCTAAATAATACGAAGATGGCAACGGCGAATGCTGATCGTTGTTGTTGCCTGAGCCGTAGCTGAAGTGGCCGGGTCGACTGTTGCCGGTTGTCGGTTGCCGGCTATGGGAACGGCCCCAAACCTCAACCTCAACAAAACCGTCAACCCAAAAACAACTCAAGCTCAACATGAGCGGAGCTAAGTGTGGACTTCTGTGAATGAAGAGCACTTTGCATTGAGCGAAGCAAATCAGAAAAAAAAAAACGAAATGGGTTTCGTTCAAAATTCGGCCGAGAGACTTAATGTTTATGCTTGTGGGCCCAGGAATTAAGCGCCATAAATAACCATACAGAGTTGTAACCCCCAAACTCACAGTCCACCAAAAAACAAAGTGACTCTACAATCATATTTACAACGAAAGTGAAATCTCTGACCTCAATGCAAACGTTAGCATTAATGGTCAAAGGATCAAAGGATCTCAACTCCAAGTTGTCTGAGTGGCTAATCAGTCGAAATCACAGACTTGCTGTCATGAATATACAGCTTTAACATGTCAACAACAGACCAATCGAGTTTTGATTTAATTAGCTTCGGTTTTCCAGAGATTCTAATAAGGATCAGAGTTAACCGTTTAATATTTAATCTATGCTCAAAATCAGGTTTAAATTAGCTTTTCCCCAAAGACATTTGAGCTTTATGTGTCCAAATATTTGTTATACAAATTTGGCAATTAAATTCAGAGTAATTATTTTTTTGTTTCCAAAAGTCATATTAAAGTTTTACTTGTCCAAAAAAAAAACGATTATAGACATGTGTTCAAATAACATAGGAACATCATAATCGTTTTTATACCATTGTAGAGGTTATTATAATTTTGCCGTGATGCTTGTAAGGCATTGGAGGGGACGACTGTGGCCACTAAGTACGCAGGAGCAGACCAGATCAAATTACTTTATCATTTACCATCCAGAGGATCACCAGAGACATCCATAGACATAGACTTGTCACAATTTCTCAGCAGGTGGATTCTTTATACAGATTCTTTATAAGATAATTAAAAGTTTACTAAGGTTTCCAGTTGTTCGTTTGATGAGTCATCTTATTTGCGTTAGAAATATGGTTACCATATACGATACAATACTAATCGTATAACTTGCCTCTCACTCAACAACTTTACACAATACACTTTACATAACTTTCGTTTTCCTTGAGGCGAAGTGATTTCAAACATGGGCAAACATATGTATGTGTATACGTTGTGTAATTATTAATACATAAATAATTAAGCCATGGTCAGGGTTCTATTGACACTGGGTCTCAGAAGGCCCCGCTATCGGTATGCGATCAGGTCGACCGTAAACCGAATCTGTCATATCAAGTCTGTCAGTTTGAGGCATATTCCAGCAACAACAAGCCAATGTGGAGTCGCATAAAACCAAATTAAATTCAAAAGCAATAAAAATCGAACCTCTCATACGCATTGTGGATTTCAATAATGTTTGTCTTGGTGACGACTTCCCCTTTCGATTTTGGTCATCTAAGATATGAGCCACAGTCACAGCCAGAGCCACAATCAGAGCCAGATCCAAAGCAAAAGCCAAAGCCAAAAATCAAAACCAGAGTCAAACTCAAATCGGCACCCGAACCGGGCTGTGAGGCCTATGGGCACAACTGTGTAGTATCTGTGTGTGGGTCGGGTATGTAAATTGGTGTTTTAAATATTTATAAATTTAATTGCGTGTGTTATGCGTAAGTATTTGCAGCCACCTCAGACACGCACATTCTTTTAATATTCACACATTGTGAAAAGGCATTTCGTGACAGGCGACAAGCGACAACGAACTGAGCTATGCACGAACAAATGTACTGAAGTGTTTCTGAAATATTTCGGTGTCTTTTCACTCATTGTGAATTGGAAATATAATCAATTTGTTAACTGTTGCAAAATCATTAAAATGTTAAAACAATGTAGTGCAAGTAATTGAAGTTAAAGTGTAACTATATTCATGTATAATTAGATGGTTAAATATGTGATCACTTATGATTATTCCACTTTGATCTAGTATTGACTTCTTTGTCGCCAGGCTGACTGACTTGCCAACGGCCTTTCTCAAGCTGTTGTCATGCCATTGTAGAACTGTAGAGAGGCACAGAGAGCCCATTCAGTGGCAGGCCAATCAACCCAGTGCCGAATTTTTATATAACTGCGTAGATACATTCTGTTCTTTATTTTTGCCTATACCTATACCTATGCCTATACATATACCTATACCTATGCCTCTAACTATACAATTCCATATATACATATAGATATACATATAGATATACATATACATATACATATACATACACATACGCATATACGTATACATATACATATACATACACATACACATATACATACACATATACATACACATATACATATACATATACATATACATACACAAATACATATACATATACATAAACATATACATATACATATACATATACATACACATATACATATACATATACATATACATTTACATATACATATACATATACATATACATATACATGTACATATACATACGCATATACATATACATTTACATCTACATCAACATCTACTCATATTTATTTTTGTTGTAGTCGCTCTATTCGTATCTACAATATGCGATGGCCCTCCCTGAACCCCGGAAGGCAGTGCGGGCCATTTGTTAATTGTAAGTGGCATTTTTAATAGAGTTTTTATTACATGTGTTTCGTCTTTGGCGCTGCTTGCTCTGCCATTGCGATAATTTATGCTGCCTTCATTTGAATACGCATCCATTTAAATGTATTTTACCACATTTTATGGCTTTTATATCGCTCGCTTTGCGTATTAACATAAGTACATAGTTTTTTCTTTACGTTTTGTGAATTTAACATAGAGCACGACAAAAACAATAATTACAACTATTTCTACATATTATACCCTTGCATTGGGCATACTAATCTTGTCACACAGCTAAACGATTGACGACTGACTCGCAGATGCCTATTGTTTCTATTTCTAAGTGATATTATATTATAATTGTATGGATATCGTTCTACGACTATTTTATACAGCTTTCATATCCATCAGATATATGTATATTCATACTTCTACTATATATCTACAAGGGTATTAAATTATTGGCATAAGTGTTCTTTTTTTTCTAATACGGTTCAGTGCGATGAGTCCTCCTTGTGATAAGCTAAAAACTACTATAATAGCTACCCTATATGGTGGTGAGAATTTCCATGATGGATGCGGCCGCGTGGGGGTGAAGTGGGACATTGAGGATGCGCTTCAGCGAACCGCTTTTAATGATGTCTAATAAACCAGACTTGGACAAATCGAACAACTTTTGCACCATATTCATATTGTTGAATTGAAATTCGGCTTTGGTCACTGCTGCTGGCGTTTTGACCCCCAGCTGGCAGTCGCCTGACAATGACGCCACCAGCCTTAGATTGGAATTGAAACAAAAGACTGTACAGAGAAATTGAGGCTTGAGTTTCATTTTTGAGGGCGTGCGGAAAAGGCGGCACGCTCTTCGCTCATATTCACACGCTGGTTAATTGAATGTAGCAACTAAAAATAAAAATCGTTTTTACTATCATTAGGCCAACAATTCTTTTAGGGGCAACAAAACGGCACGCCCCCCGACCGGCGTTCGATGCCTGCCTGGAATTATCGAGTCAATAGCAAAAATGCCACCTTCAATGTTAATTGCAGTAATACCCTAACCCAAAACCGACACCGGCACACTCATCGAACAATTGATAAAAATAGTGAAAACTGAAAACTCAAACTGGAGCGCACCGCGTCGAGGACTTGTGTTATTTTTATTGTGTTAATTTTATTGTCGGCCAGCTCTAAATATTTTGAATGGAAGTGGCTAATACTAGCCGCATCAATATGCATTATGTTCGCTGTTCACAGTTACTACACTCTGTTCTTAAATAAATGGAACGGCTATATTGGGTTGATGCCGATATCTGTCTATCGGTCTGTCTATCTACATACATATATTTATTTGTTATGCTTTCTCTCTATATCATCTCTTTCACAACCTGATATTATATCACTCAAGTGTAAGTGTATATAAGCTTTTTATCCTGTACTGAGTTGTTATTATATTGGAAACAGGGTATCGCACAGACGTGTGATTTTGACGGAGTCATTTTCATTTCTTTCTTCTTCTTGGTAGTTTCAATTTCAATGTGTTTGGTTCGTTTTCTGCTTGAAAATAAAATCTGTGCGTAGTCGCGACACAATGTTTGCTTTAGCAATTCATTAATCACTGATAATTACATTAAATGTAGGCCTAGGTCTACCTGACTGTCTAATGAACGCGCTCCAAGAGAAGCCGATCAAGTCTCCAACTTGGCTAACTACAACTGTAAGCCTGAGTCTCAGTCTGGGCTTGAGTCTGGCTATGGGTATGGGTTTGGGTATGTAAGTTTGAGTAAGTGTGTCTATGAGTTGTAAGTTGAATACAGAAGCAGGTCCACATATGTACAGGTATATACATTTCTATACATACATACACACATACATACTTACATAAATGCATATGTTGGTACATGAGTGCTTCGCTTAGTTCCTGTCTGGGGTTTAGTTTCTAATTTTTTTTAGCTTGTTGCCAAGAGGTTGCGTGTCAGGGTTTTAATTGCTTGCGAATTATAGAAACACGGGTCGGAACAGCTGCCGGACCGCCACAGACAGTAGACGGCAGACAGTAGATGCTAGACCAGGGACCAGGGACCAGGGAGGCAAGCGGTACATTTACCCCGGCCATGTTTGATACGTGCACCGTCGCATGTCTAGTACGAATCTGCTTCTTTTTTCAGCCTTAGGATTTCGCTGAAAATCTTTTGGGGTTTTTATTTTATTTGCTTGTTTTTTGTTAAACTATTTTTGCTCGCAAGGCTTAAAAAATAAGTGTTGGAAATCGTTATATTCTGTTGTGCTGCCTCTTGATGGTCCTTAGCGGCACTTTATGGCCCGTTTGCCTTAGAAACCCAATTGCTTATTTTCTTGGCAATGTTCATGTTAGTTGTTAATTCTAGATTGTTGCAGATATTAGTAGTAAGTAAGACGATACAAATTTGGCTTTAAAATGGAATATTGACTGCAAACAAAAAGTACAAATGTACTTTCTAAATTTGGGCATTCGCAAAAGAGTTATAATTACAAGCATACGTAACTCAATATAGCAAGCAAAACTAAAATTATTAAAAATGAACACCACTTGAACTTTGGTAAAATGAGTGAAACACTTGAGAGAAGAATTAGCATCGATTTTCGGTCTGGCCAACAAATTGGGGGCAATGCAATTGTCCGTTTGGCTGCTTGGCCAACTAGTAGGCATGAATCATGCTAATGCATTTGCCCAAGGAAAAACCTGCCCGGCCATAAAGACAGGCCAGCTGCCAAATGCGTCGGCTTTTAAGCAGTCGGTGGGTATATTTCGGGCTGGGGAGCTAATGTGGGGAGCGTCATCGTCATCGTTTTTTACCGGCCGGCCGGCAGGCCAACCAGTTGGCCAGTCAGCTTGTGGGCACACTTAGCCAGCGGCATTGATTTTTTATAGTCAGTCCATCTCTGTTGCTCTTGCTTATTTGCCTTGTGAGCTCATTGTGTGTGTGTGTGTGTGTGTGTGTGTGTGTGTGTGTGTTTGTATGTATGAGTGTGGGCTGGTTGCATTTTGGCAAAATTGCAGAGTCACTGCTAGCTGCTTGTTACCAAGTGCCTGTGTATGTATCTGTGATGGATATAGCAAAACTAGTAATTCACGCGCCCCGATTTAAATCTGCTCTACTTAAAATGCCGAAATCTAAATACCCTACATAGATTAACTGCAGGATTATTACATTTGAGCACATCTCAAATCATCCTTTTTGAACTCTGTTGAGTAATAAAGTGAGTAAAGAACTGAAATGAAATAGGTGTGAGAAAATTGATAAGATTGAGATTAAACTTGGCATTTTTTTGTTGTTTTTCTTGACCACTTATTAATTTAAAAAACAGTTGCAATACGCTGTGGACAAATTGACCTATTTTTATACTTAGATGAAAGAAGGAACTTTCCCGTTTAACGGGCACAATTTTTATTTCGATCGATTTTAGACTTGTTTTCAAAGTTTTGTGTTGAAATGTTAGTTACACATTAGAGTGAATAGAGCCAAAAACTTGTGGAGAAGGTTATCCCAAAAAAAGCTATGTGATAACAGATACTCACTCTATTTACATATGTATAGATATATTCCTATATATATTTATATATATATATATGCATTATGTAAGATTTATAATTTGCGAGAAGGTCCAGATTCGTTAGCCTCGTGAATGGAAATCATAGATCTATTAATTATTGAATGGCATATCAGTGATTTTCAAAAATCAGCTTAGATTGCTGTCATCAACCGACGATTCTCACACATTATGTTTCATTATTTGTTGAACATTTTAGGCCTCTAAGTTGATGTTGTTGATTTTCTTTCAAACTTCTTGTATTGTTTTTGCTGTGGCAATTAACGCCAAAGCATTAATTAAGTTACGAACTAATGTCTTTTAGACAGCAGCTGCTCTGACAGACAGCCAGACGACATGAATGAAGATGATTTGCTTAAACTTTAAAGCCTCAACACGAAAAAATGAAGAAACCGAAATGTACTAAAATAGAGAGAAGTATTTCTCCGCAGGCAGGGCCCATGATCCGGATGAGGCTGCTGAACAATTTTAAACATTTCACTGTTGAAGTTTGTTATAAATGAATGAACAGTGTAACGGGGCAACTGCACGGGGATCTTGTTCAGCCGGCGGGTCTGTGATGCGTAGGGCAGTTGGGTACGTGGAGTTAGTCGAGGGGGTGGTAGAGGTGTGTGTAGTTTGGTGTGGTGATTTATACCCAAAAAAGCTGCTGCTTTTCGACCGCTGGCAGCTGTAAGTTTTTCCAGTTTTATTTTTTGATTTATTAATTTATTTTGGTGTTGTTGTTATCTAAACACTTCAAATACGCGTAAGTAATAATGATGGCCATGTTCATGTCCAATGAGGCCTTGCTTTTAAACAGCAAAAACCAGCTCGTACGCATTTTGCTAATTGAGCAACGACAAGTTCGTCCATGCTCCGTTGGTCAGCTTGAGAAATGGTGTTAACATTTCCGGTGTTTCGACCATTTGCAGAACCAACCGGCCAACTTTTACTTTTCCCGCAAGGCACAAGGCAACAGCAAACCCGACTATATCCAATCGCCAATATATGTTTGTATGTTTTATATAGTGTATAATATAAAAGCATTCCAAACATTGCCAAAACACAGCAAAAAGAAGCTTGTCGTCAACCAAAGTAGACACACGTATTACGAAAGTGTTTTTGTATCTCTGATCTTAAGAGATATTTCAATAAATATTTGCAAAATGCTTATTACGATATGATTCTGATAAAGAAAAACTCGTTTCACCACATTGACTCGTATATGTATATAAATATGACCATGTATCCGATGAGTTAAAAGCTAATCAGCTGTACCAATATTTGCAATTTAAGTAGTCAAATTGAGCTGACTAATGTGTGAAACAAAAAGCAGAAAAATTATCATGACAGCTGTTATCAGTAGAGTCAGTGGATTAGGGCGGTATAGTCATGGGGTTAGGAAACGAATGATTCTCTGACTATGTTAACCCAATAGCGGCCCATAGAGTGGAGTATCGGCTATTTCATTCAAAACATTATGATCTGTGATCTGTCCAGTCCCATTCTGCCAATTGAATAAGCGACACTTGACATCAATAACCAAAAATTGCAAATCAATTGTACGATATGCAAATTATATTATATTGAGAATTGTACTCGGTTGACTAACTCATCTATATCCGGTACAGATGCATATCCATTCAGTTGCAGAGTACGAATCTGAGTCAATCAGAGAGGTTTTAGGTATTGAGATGTACACAGGAAGATTTTTATGAACATTTCCGGAAACTGATTATATGAAGTGATATTTATGTTCATGTCTGACATAAAACATTGGCTTTCATTATCATTCATCAAGATTCAACATATATAAATGCGATATTAGCTGATTGAAATGTCATCGGGGGACAACAATTCGAACCGGTTGACTTGGGGATCATCCGTTGAGGAACCTGTCCGCGGGATAGCCCCAGGCCAGGTTGAAGGTGTCGACTCGAGTCGAGTCGAGTAGAGTAGAGTTGAGTTGGTGATTGTAACGTCTAGTCATTGATGGGCCTGCTAATGACTTGGGTGCAAGAGTGTGTTGCATTATCATGGCAAATCCATTAGCCTTTTTTCCATGGCATTTCGCATGGTAAGTAGGTGTACTAGCATATCGCATATCGCATTCGAGCAGTTCACAGTTCGGCAACGCATTCACATTCACATTCACACTCACATTCACACTCATTCACGCAATCTGATGCGCGCCCATGACGCAATCGGTGACTTCAAATGCTAATGCCAGTCTTTAGTATGGGCCACGCAGCAGTCTGGCCAACATTCTTGGGAATTTTTATTACAATGGTTGCGCTGTGCGATGGCTCAAACGTGTTGACAAATCGCCGCTTGCCAAGAAGAGAACTGCGAGGCAAGTGCCCCCGAGGCTGATTGTTGCCCCCTACCCATATCCTCCGTATTTACCATTCCCCCTCAACCCAGAAGAAAACGAAGCAGAAGAAGACTTCTTGCGAATTAAACCCAATTCAAGAAATTCATGAAATGCTTTGACAACGCTCGCAAAACCCATAAAACGTACACACTATTGGATAGTGTCTTCCTAGAGATCGGAAGGGGCAGCGGGCAGAGTATTAGCCACAAGGGAGGATCGTCGTCATTATTGTTATCTTGGGGAATGTAAATGTATGTCGTATGTGCATACATACATACATTCTGTTACACCTGTGTGCCGATGGCTTTGGCTTTTGATTTGTCAATTTTTATGTTTTCTCTGTTACGTGTTTGAATTTCTGGATGTGCCCACAGCACCGAGCACCAAATTGGCTACTTGGAAATGCTCGTGTGGGCCCAGACCATAATCTATATGCATATGAGATCGTCGGTCTGCTAAACTGTTTGCCACCGTGCAATTCCCTCAGCTGGCAAACGAGTGTTAATTTATTTGGTTGCTTTTTAATTGGGTGCGGCGGTGGCACAAAGCCCACCTAAAAGTGGTGCTCCCAACAGATAGAGAGTGATATATATATATATATGTATATATGGCGTCTTAAAGCCTCTTTTTCTACCTCACCTTCTTGTCTCTCAATTTCTTTCTCTCTCTCTCTCTGCACATATTTATATATAGACTTTAAGAAACTACTTACTAGCACTCTGCCCAGAGCCCGGGGTGGAACTTTGATTGTATCGCACAGAACTGATGGTGTTTAGGGTCTATCGAACAACTGTAACTGGATCGATGTATGTGTGTATCTGTGTGTGTGTGTGTGTGTTAATCAGCCGATGCTTTTTACGCTGTCGTTTCAATAAGCAATATGATTACAATTGTTGTCGTTTTCCTGCCAGACCCTTGAGTTGCTTGAGCAGGATCATTGTCACCCCTATGCATCCCTATGCATCCCTATGCACCCCTATGTATAACCTAACCATCGTTTCAAGTGCTTGTTTTCTATTTTTTTTGTGATTTTATAGTTACCTTACTTGTTAATTGCTGCGGCGCACTTTCAGGTCCCAAACATCAGTCTATATTTAATTGGTAATTTGTGAGTTGAATACGTTTTTAATTGAAGCCCAAATTTGACCCTCGTCAGATTTTGAGCGATTTTCCCACTACCAAGATAACTTCAATTGCAAAATTCGAATTAAGTTGTGCAACATAAAACTGTGATTGGAGTTGTTGTTGCAAGATAGTCAAATTCACAGTTCAATATTGAATTAGGTATTAGCTTGGACATATTGAGATAAATCACCCATAGCACCAATAGTTCTGGAATCTTTTGATCAAGCTAATGACTCAATTTCAGTATGAAGTAAATAGAAGAAGCAGAAAACGAAATACATAAGAGAAACTGATTGCACATGTATGTTTTGTGGCAATGATGATAAGCAAATATTCCAGTTAAACAATTTATGCTCAAAGGGTAAAAATCATCTTTTAATTTCCCCCGAACTCAGCCTTGATGTTGGAGTAGTGATAAGACCAGCAACGCCAGGCATTTTTGATTTAATTGAATTTTATTTATTGCCATTGCCATTACCATTAATTTAACTGACTTTTTTGGACAGAGTTTTTTTTGCTGATTACAACTATCGTTTCCATAAGCTTTGAGTGCTTGAAATTTTTATTTTTACCACAATTGGTTTTCCCTTAATCGGGCGATAGAAATCACGTCTTACTTCAACGATGGCCACTTCAAAACAGTTGAAAAAAATCGGCTAGACTCAGTGTTAATCTACAGATACAGATACAACTCCACTGTGAAATCAAGCGAGGAACATTTGATGGATCTAACCAATATTTGCCACATCATGCAGCTCGGCTTGGTGTTAATATCAATTATATTAAGCTGTTAACGGTATACACAATCAAAAATGCATTTCATTTGCATTTCAATAAAGAAAATAGTCAATAGATTTGTTTATGTATTGATATTTTAACTTTCTCAATAAAACAGTTTTACTTACGTGCATTGTCTGCCTCACAGATCCGTGTTGCATAGGATATTGATAAGGTTTTCTGGATTTTCTCTCGATACGTTAAGGGCGCAGAGAGAAAGAGAGAGTTACATCAAGTCAGGAAAAGATAGTCAAGTCTCTGAACCTGTGGAGGAAGATACGATTACCAAGGTTGGTCAGAGATATATTAGTATTGAAAATGCAACCAAGGGACGTGAGAGCTCTGCAGATAACATGTGAAATACTTACATATATATAATATATACTTATATTTATTTAATTGATTAATACATAGGTTTTGACCTTATTACCATTTGCATTCTTAAATATATCATTCTCTATTGGATTCGTCAGCATAATGGACCAACTCGACTGTTGACGCCGATCGATATGGCATTCCTTCTGTCTGCCACGTACTTTTCCACAACTAGACAAGGGATATACAAATGTCGTAAATATTTACTGTGCTTTATATTTGAGCAGTCATATTCCTTCGCTCATACATGTGATGTGCTGTGTTCAAGGGATAACAAGGACGACATCTAATTCCAGCCCCTTATTCTTATTGGGTTTGGCTTGTTGCTTGTTGCTTATTGCCTGTTGCTTGTGTACTGTTGACTGTTGCTCTGCCAGGTAAAGAGAGGACGCGCAAATGAATAACTCACAACGCACTCACTCGGTGGTTCATGGACAAAGCTTAAGCTCATAGAGTTCAACCACCTTTTTGTGTTGTTTTCTTTAGATTTCATTTTTGTTTTGTTCAGGCTTGCTTACGTTTTCATTATATTCGTATAGGTATTTCGTATTGTTGTTGCCGTTTGTTTGTGCCATTCAATGGGAAGCTCGTCCTTTTGATGCAAATATTACTTGACGTTCTTTTTGTTGTTGTTTTTGTCGGTTTGTTTTTGTCCTTTGGCATTTTTTGGCATGCCTTTGCCATTTTTTTATTTTGTAGTGTTCAGGTTTTCGGTTTTGAATTTCGCCATAATGCGCAGCTCAATTGCACTCTAACGCATAGTTGCAAATCTTTGAGTGAGCTGTACCCTTATACTCGTAAGTATGTATGTATGTACAGAAAGAGCCCAGCTACATGCATGAATGCATTTGTACATAAATATACAATAAACACAAGCAGGTAGTATTCAGCTCTGTCCGGTCAAGGTGAACGAATTTTCACATAAAATTAATCAATTAAAAAAAGGTTGCCAAGCCTGCAGTTGAAATCGTAAGGAAAACTAATGTATAGGATTTTTTTATTAGATATACATATGTATATATGTATATATATATTCGATGCTTATTGTTAGTGGTGAGCGTGTTTCGTTTGATCGTCATCTCACCTATTTAAAGTTGACAACTGGCTACACGTTTCTCGTACTGAAAATACTTTTCAAAAGTCACCGTAAACGCCCCCGTACCCACAACCCCGCCCACTCCCCGGCTGGCCCGCTGAAGCAAGCATTAAGTGGCAACGTCTCCCATTCTCATTTCGTATACAAAAATGCTTTTGTGTAACTCAAATGAGTTCAAATGTGACGAGACATCCATCGAATTCACTTGGACGACAACCTCATAGCTTAGCTATATATATAGATATATATACATGAGCTGAATCATCGACGATATCTGTGGTATGATTCTAATATATATAGCAGCCGATTATGATGACGCCCAAAGCAAAGTAAAATACTCATCTGGATTAGATGCAGACTTTGTCAAGTTGTTGAAGATAAGCCCATTAAGTTAGAAAATGCCCATGATATTTGTGGAATAAAATAAGCAGCTCGGATTTAAATTTAACGAAAACGAAGTGAGCTTTGCACATGTAGGCAAATGTAAGCTATGTATTGTATATCACTTAGCTATCTATCTAAGCTTAAATTGTAATTTGTCTACAATTTTGCGTTATTCAAACATGCACGCAAATACAGAAACGGTTCGTAATTTTGGCTAATAAAGCAGTTGTTGCCTAACCAATGCCAATGAAATTACAGTTGATCAAAATGTATTATATGTATTACACACCAAGTCGAAGGCTGTACCCATAAAATTGTTTATTTTGTTGTTATGGCAAATAGATAAATCGATAAGTCTGGGTGTTACGGATCCAAAAATATAACGGTGTATAATTATATTCCAAACTTGAAGCATCTAAACCTAGTCTATCATTCATACTCGACACGACTGTTCATACTGATCAAGAAAATATATGCATATCCATTGGTGGATCAGAGATGCTTTCTTCTGCCTTTCACATACTTTTGCATTTCCAATGTGTTTAGGGTAGACAAATGTGGAAACTGTTTGTTTTCCTGTGTGTCGGGGTGGATTCATAGCATATTAGTTGATAACGACATGTGCCGTCCGCAGAGGCTCGTCTTGAATAATCTGCGAAATATATCTGGAATCTTTGCACTATTGAATGCCATTAGAAACCAGTTTAAGAAAGGAAAAAAAAAATTTTAATGTGATACTCATGGCGATTTAACTAATTTAATTAATGCTGATTTTTCTTCTTCTTTTTTTCCCATCGTATCCTCATAACGATTATTATTAACATTTTATGTTGATTAAAATTATTATTATTTTTTTTATTCGTTGATTCACTTAACACATATGTATGGATATATGTATATATGTGTAGATATGTCTGTATCGGCAGCGAGAACATTTTATGGACCGCCGGTTTTGAAAAATTTATGACATTTATTGCCGTGTCCAGAGCTGGCAAACTGCTTGAATATGGCATCATCTCATGATCATATCAAATACGAACAAAAACTCGTTTTCTAACTGTCGTCTAATGACGCTCCATTGGGCCGTGCGACTTTCATGCATATATTTAGTGGTTCGTTTAGTGAATAACTTTGTGCCACCGTCGTGCCGCAACAGGTGCAGGCAGATAGGCAGGCAGGCAGACAGACAGGCAGGCAGGCAGGCAGGCTGAGGCTCCATAAGCCGAACGCTGAAAGCCGAATGCTTAAAGCCGCAAGCCGTTAGTCGTATTAAAAGGCCCTAGCAATAGCAATAGCCTAAGCAGAGGTTCGATCAGGTTGTCAGTGGTGTATGCTAATACCGACAGGTCAATTTCTGTCTCTGTGTGTGTTCGGCAAATTAAATAAACATTTAAATATGAACTAGCTTAATCAATTCAAATGATTTTCTCTAATTTAGCTGTTTATTTTAACGTTTCATGTTTCATAATTTGTGTTTGCGCTGCTGACACGTTCTGTTCGTCATTTCTCGTATTAATCGTTTCGTTTAAATTAAACAAAAAAACCCATAAAACTGTTGAACAATTTCGCAACTCGGCTATTTTTGGTATGCTCTATAAACTGACTTCCTTGTTTGAAGGCATGCCGTATGTGTGTATACATTATAAATGTGAATACTCTAACATACATATGTATACCATCTAACACCCGCCATAGTTGAAGAGCATCTGCTTTGTTAACAGACCACTCATAATGACTTTAGCCGCAGTGCCACAATTAACAGGTTCTGAGTGCCTGCTTAAAGGCTGATACTAATTGAAAGTGCTCACGGTATGTTGACCGCTCTTTTACCAACTGTCACCACCACCACCCCCATCCCCAGACAGACACCCAGTTCTCAATGAATCTGTTTAACTGTTTTATGTGTTAGGGCCTTCTGTCTACTTCTGTCTGTAGCATATAATAATACTACCAGATCTAATATTCAAAAATCGCGTGATGAAATGAAACTCACAGTTGGCACTTAATTAATATATGTATGTATGTATGTATGCATGTATTTGAATATTTATTAACACTATTGGGTATGCTCGTGTCTTTTAATTGGGCATTCGAAACAGAGTTGTACAATTGGCCAAATGCAAATACACTAACATAACTCTCACATCTCATATAAGACCAAAAAAAATATTTTTATTTAAATATTCATATACTGACGTCACTCGAGCTCCAGAGGACAAACAGACTCATGGAGGAGGCAGTGGATTTAATGATGAATGGCTGACCACAGCGTACTTGGCCTTGAATAATATGCACCAACATCACTCTGAACTCGATGTATGAGTATTTATTATATTAACTTTTTTTTATATATATATACGTACATACGTACATTTATACAAATGCGCAAAAATTAAAATATCAGAGCAGAGTATCCCTCAATTTCTCAATTGCCATCGCTCTTTCAGCTCCATTGTTCGGTCATCTCAAAAAGCTCGCTTGGTCTTCGGCTATCTGGTGTGGCCTGCTTATTGCTCGTGTCATCAGAACCGTTACATTTAAATTGCCCATTCACCATCTATTAGCTTGTACATACATGTGTACTGCACACACACATATACATGTGCAGATGCAAGTATGTACGTCTATCTGCATACTGTTGGAGTAGCTGACTCATCGGCGCCGTTGGCTGCATATTGAGGTTGTCGTATTGCCTCTGCTCCCACGCTTGAAATACATGCAGGCACACACATTTTTGCATATGTATGAATGTACATATATGACTCACACACACAGATTTGCACATTTGCAACTACAGTCGAGCCTCGCTATCGTAAACTTAATTTTTTGCTCACAATAACAATGATCATATAAATTGATTATAATGCCACTAAAGGTGAAAGGTGAATGTATTGAACAATCAAATAATTGTGCACCATTTGTACAAAATAAAATCAAACTCTGGAAAAAAATACGCCAACGATTTGGGGAAGTACAGGCTTATAAAGTGCAAATAATCAGAAATGCGGACAAGACAAGAAGTACGAGAACGATAACAACAAAAAGAACGAGCAAAAACCACAATGGCAGGACTGTGATTTCGAACTCTGTTGTACTTGTGTCTACAAAATGTTTAAGCGAAGAACGCCTTTCGCGGTAATTTAAGGCATTTTTGTGTACATAAGTATTTTGTTAAGATTCGTAAACAAATCACGTATAACAGCACCAAGCCGCGGCAAACAGTGCGAAGCGGGCAGACATCAAGAGCAGCAACTGCAGCAGCAGCCGTCGCATTGACTGGCGCTGCAAACATCGATGCCAAAGCGTAGCTTTTTGAATGGCGCGCTGCGCCGGCGCACACCATCAGCACACATACACACACACTCATGCGTTTGCGCACATTCACGTACACTCGGAAAAAAGTTTTTCCACATATTAGGAAAAGAATAATTTCTAAAATTTAAGAACGCTTGCCCTAAATCGAAAATCCCAAAAATATGCAGATTTTTTTTAAATTTTTTTAATATTTCCTATTATTAAGAAAAACATTAAAAAAAAAAAAAATATTCTATGAAATTTAGATATGCATACCCTAGATTTTAGAAAGGCACAACCATAAATGTTAAAAATGTACTTTCTGAATTATAGGATGCTTGACCAGTGGCGCCAAATATATGGCGATTTCCAAAAATGTATTTTAGAGTGTACCTACAAAGATTCTTACAAATATGTGTGTACTTATCACTTATTGAACATTTCCTTTTGCTCGGTGAAGCATTGGGGCTTTGCCATGAAGCATATGTAAGTATACACATACGGATGATAGATGAGGTATGCCTTTCGTACACCTAGCTACATATGTGTACATATACGTAACAATATATGTGGACAGATTCATGTGTACATCAAATACAAAATGTTGAAACTTTGCATTTCAACAAGCAACGATTATTTAGTTTTATAGAGTATTCAATTTTCGTCTCATTTTTATCTCTTTTCACTTTCCGCATTTATTAGCCGTATTCGTGCCAATGCGCTTTGCAATGTCTGCTTGTCCGTTCGTCCGTCCGCGTCATCGCTGTCCGCTTCCCTGTTTTCGTCTTGCCATTTATTACATCTCATTGTTGCTCTTCTGCTTGCGGCGGCTGTTCGTTTTTTGTTGTTTTGTTTTTGTTGCTTTCCTGATTAATACTTTGTTCGCAATGCGAAAACCTGTATATTTTTCATACCTTGTTCGTCCAAGTCAGTCAAGTCAGCAGTCTACATATTTAGCTAGATTCATAAAATTTATGACTTGCACAATCTAAACAGAAAGTCAAAACATATATGTAAATCGCACAGGCTAAGATCAACTCACTTTATAGTTAAATAGTGTGCCAGCTGAAAATCTGTGTTTGCACCGATAACAGAGTATAGCGAAGTCTATACATTTTGGCCGTTCCGTTTTTAATTTTTCCTTTTTTTTTTTGTTTTGTTTGCACCAGTGCCGGCCGGCATTTTTAACCGACTGCGACTGAGACTTCGTCTGTCTGCGACTCAGTCCGGAGCAACGGCAAACAACGATTGACTCGCAATACACATTCGCAGGTTTTTGAACTTGCATAAGGTACACACACACATACACTCACGCATACTTAAGCAAACTCGCGCGGTCTGCGCCGGCGCATTGGCGTGCAGTTTTTGTTGATTTCTTGATTTCTTTTATTTTGTCTTTTCCTTATACCCTGTGTTCACTTAAATGGGTAAAAGGGTATAATATGCGATAATATAAAGGAATGCAGCAGAAGGATACTCCTGCCAGTCCACATAGTTGTTTAGTTTTATCAGGGAGAGAAAGAGAGAGGCAAAGAGAATGAAAGCTTCGAATGGTTTTTGTGTATATCATCTCAAGAACAGGTTTATATGTTTTTCGATATATCAAATAATCAAAAAAATATATATCAAATCTTCCTTTTTGCAATATCGTGAAGCTTATAACGATTTTAAATGCACCTAGAATATTTTACTTACAGCTGCTCCTATTCGGGTAACAGGGTATCTGCTGTACGGATAATTACGGATGCACCGCTCTTGTTAGTTTTTTGTGTATGTAATTCTTCTTCTTCGATCGCTCGCCGGTTGTTGATTCTTTTTTGTTGTGCTTCCTCCTTTTGCACATTTTTGAAATGCTTTTGTGGTTACTTTTTTCGCTAGCTTTAATTTGTTGTTATCTTTCCGTTGCGATATTTCCTCTGTCATCTCCTTGGCATTTTCTCTGCGGCTGCTATCGCTGCTGCAACGACTTTGATTCACACAAATAATGGATGGTCTTTTATCTATAAAGTGGAGACGTTTGTTCTGCCAACGAACGAACCAACGAATGTCGGAGCTGAAGCTGGAGCCGGAGCCGGAGCTCTGGCATGCAATAAGCGAAAATATTGCCGCGCCTGACGACATGATTAGTATCCGGTTTGTGGCCACGACTGGAGTAGCGAGCTGCTGGGTCCATAACTGTGCCAGTCACATCATAAAACCGTCCTTAAAATGTAAATGCTGCGCTGGCAATTAATTAAAATGTATAAATTATTGCCACATACTGTTTTGCATGGGCAGCCCTTTCTGTCCGCACATTTGTTTTTAATTTTTATGACGCCATTTCACTAGCAGCATCACTTCCCGGATTCTGCTTATGTTCCTGTTATTCTGCCATACGTCAGCCATTTTACAATTCTCGCACAGCCGGCGCCCAAAAGCAGACAACAAAACGAACTTCGACAATCGAGCTGTGAGTTGTGCAGTGTGCATGGGCATTAATTGCTCTCAATAGTCTCTATCATAATCAAATGTACATGAGAGTAATGGTATACATATATATATACAGTGGGTCACAGTTCAAAGCAAGCAGTGTGAAAGAAAAAACGTAACTGCCTGCCATAAGCTAATCATTCATTATTTTTCAAAAATTCCAAAGACCGATGGTAGGTATATATATTAACCACCAAAATTAATATATGACCCCAATAAATTGTGGTTTCCATACCTGCTAGGTAGGATTATGTAAAAAAGTTGCCTATTTTTTTTCACACTGCTTGCTTTGAACTGTGACTCACTGTATATGTACATGTAGTTGAAAAGGTTGTGCAATTAAAATATAAGCTTAAATTGAAATGAATTAACTGCTGCAACAATTTCATATTTTCTAGCTTATCAATATGAATTGAATGAAAAGTTTTTAATTTGATTAAATTCTATTTCATCAATATTAAAAATGCACGATCTGCATCTGTTAAAGCCAATAAAAACTTTAACATGTGTCAAAGCATGATATTGTCTTTAAGAATCCTCTCAATGTATGACAAGACTCAAAACTTCAGTGTAAGCCGCTTACAAATCATTGCACTTCTGGCAAACAAAGAATAAGAAATTGTGACTGACAAGTTACACTTAATGAACGATGTTGCCAGCTTTTCGCTTAAGAGTGAGATATTTAAATTTGAAGTTTGAATGAAATTTGTCTAGAGCAAGGAAAAGTTAAAGCAAATGCAACATCTGGTTAAAATCTGTAAATGGGTGTTAATATATTGTTGTGCAGCATCAAAGAAAATGCTTTAGATTTTATTGGGCTAAGCCACGCTTATACAGCTATAGAGACCTGCCTGTCTGTCTACCTGTCTGTCCATCTGCCTGCTTTCAGTAAATACGTATCTAAAGCGTGTCGGCTCAGAACCGGTTCCGGTTTTGACATTGATATTTATCCCTGCTCAATGGCTTGGTATCGCTGTAAATTTGCCTTAAATCGGTGCTCCATTGTCGTCGGCTCCTTCTGTGATGCATCCCCGAGGAACGTAGTGACAAAC
The DNA here is from genome assembly GCA_035044325.1 of Drosophila nr. medialis 2 BK-2023a. Lineage (NCBI taxonomy): Eukaryota > Metazoa > Arthropoda > Insecta > Diptera > Drosophilidae > Drosophila > Drosophila nr. medialis 2 BK-2023a. The sequence goes on from JAWNMH010000391.1 coordinate 138,695, forward strand.
AAACAAAAACACACACGCGCGCACACATGCACACAAACAAACGAACATACAACACTTAATTTTTTGACAAAACAATTAATGTTTATTTTTGGATTTTAATTTGCTAACATTAATTGCAAGTTTATTGAGCCGACGCTCGAGCCATTGTTGAGCCAATGAACCGCCCGCCATTAGCCTTGAGCCACCGAAAAAGAAAAAACTCTGATGATGATGAAGAAGAAGATGTAGCCGATATTCGCTCAGATGTCAAACAGTGTTTGTGTTACTGTGTGTATTGTGGATGTGGCATTGATTGTTGGTTAGAACTTTGTCGTCAGGGCCTCGGCCATTAGCAAGGTGAACGCCGAATAGGCCAGCAGATTGAGGTGAATGCCCAGGCCCTCACAGTAATAGTCCAATATGACGGAACCGTTGTGTGCAGCATATGCAATTGCTGACAAGCCCACGCAAAGGTTGCTCGACTCAGTGACGCCCAGGAAGAGCAGGGATACCATATTGCCGAGCAGCATCAGATCCTTGAGCATCACCGTTGAGTTGTCCTCGATGTCGCGCCACTTGGCAACCATGTCGAAGACCAACGGTATGACAAAGCAGCCATGCGCCATTGCCAGATTCGGGGTGGACGATATCAGATACAGCTCAATGTTGGCCAATGGCAACGGCACGAGCTCCATAACACCGGACGTTATCTGCTGGACGCGATTGCATTCATCATCATTGTTTAACGCCCGCACCACACCCAGCAGTCCACGCACCAAACTCAATGCGGCCGACGTATAACCGTACGGTGTTTGCCACGGATGCAGCGTGTACATCGCATAGCCGGAGCTGACCACCAGCAAGCTGTTGAACAGTGCATCCATGAACATCATCTTGCAGACAAAATCTCCAGATCTCCTGATTCTTGAGTTCTTCTTGCTTTCCCACTGTCTCTCTCTTTATCTCTCTTGCTCGCTCGCTATCTCTTTCACTCAGTTCAACAGCTGCAGCCTTATTTCATTGTTTCACAATGCAACCGTTAATTGTAGCTGGTGGCGCTTATTGCTATTGCGGCTGGCTGGCAATTTCAGCTGGTTTCCGGTTTCGTCTCGTCTGGTTGTCGTCTTTGTGTACTTTGACTGTTCGACGGGCCAACAAGCACGGCAAATTTTGTGTTGTTGAAAATGTTTTAGTCACATCTGTGACGATTGTGACAGCTCAGGCGATGCTCTGTTACAACTGGCCAACTATTGCATATGTATAATTCAGGTAGGCAACTGATATAAGCACAAAATATACACTCAAAGAAAAATTCAAGTATTTTGTACTCCCATCAAGTACACATACTGTCAAAATGTGCTCCACAGAATGATAAACATTTTTCAATAACGTTTCATTGTTGTTATATTAAAACAATTTTGAACATTTTTCCAAAAATCAAATCCATAATTCGAAAACCAAAAAGAATCAGCTTAAATCAAGAACTAAATTTTATTACAATTAATGATTAATGATTTAGAATTCATTCGTTTTGAACATTTAAACATGCTAAAGTACATATGTACATATATACTTTTACACATACATATGTATATGCATATTAACATCTGTATGCACAGTACCATGGCGTTTTTAAGCAATTTCGATGTACGTGGCTATCATTATCATTATGATCTTGGTTTATTCACTAGACTTTTATTTTAAACCAAAAAATAAAAGTGAAAAAAGAAGTTGAAGTTTTTAACCTGTCATCACATCAAATTTGTAAAAGAAAAAGATATAATCTACACATTTTCATGCCATCATATATATATGTATGTGTACATCGGTCATATGTTAATATAGGCCTCTTCTTTAAGTCTGAAGTAAATTCCGGGCTTATAATGTTATGATGAGGTCTAGCTATTAGTATCGGTAATGAGAATCAGAATCTGAATCAGAATCTTATTTGGCATATCAATGTTGACACGAACTTCGCTTCCTCTGGCAGTGGAACGCTTCGCATTTGGCTGCACTCGAGATGGGGTGTGGGGGAGGGGGTGTGTGGGGGGATGGCCAATGTATCAGTTGATTTATTACGCCCTGTGGCAGCTTAATCCGCATCCACCTGCAACAGGCATGCGGAGACCAAGACGACGACGAAGCAGAAGAATAATAAGAAGAAGACGAACAGCTGGCAAACACACTCCACTTCCACCAGTAACTTCAAACGTCAAATGGAAAACACACAGCGAAGCAGACCCGGCCAGTACAAGCCAGGCTTAATTATTATTTAAGCAGCACCATTTATATGATAAAGACACTAATACGTGCCACTGAGCGTTGTGCATGTCCAGACCCAGTGGCTGTCGTATTCACAAGTAAATGAAGTGTTTTTCCTCTTTGTTATAGCCAGTAGCGCACTTCAGTCATTTTGGGGCCTAAAAATTTGGATTCTAGTAAGATTCTGGTAAGAAATGAATAATAATTAAATATAATTATAATGTCTAATCTAAATTTGTAAACTAAAGCTATAAATTAAAGAATTTACGCAGTTTAGTTGATTGTTTTGTTTATTGAATCCTATTTACGTTTATAGAATGCTATAGTTACCAGTTTATGCATATAGCTCTTAAGTTTAGTACATATATATATTAAGAATATATAACATATATGAGCATATACCAGATTCGACATTCAACTACCAAGATTTACATATTATAATATTATGGATGATCTTGTGAATATGGTAATTTGATTGTCGTCGTTGAATGCGCACCTGTTGAATGTACCTGGCTGCGCTCCTGTGCGCCAATGTGGCCCTATATAGCGTGACAAAAGTTATTGCTCGAATGCGCCCCTAGACAATTATTTGCAGTCGCATCGCAAACTCCGCAAGCGTAAAAATATGAAATGTGCCGCGGATGCAAGTTGCAAGTGCAAAAAAGTGCAGCAAAGTGCAGCAGAGAAGTACAGTCCAAGTAAAAGACACTCAATTCCAATTCATAATTAATATGGCTGCACTTTTCGGCTTGGGTTTGGGTTTTGGTTTCGATTGTCTAGTTCGGGCTCAGGTTTAGGCAGTGTTCGGCTTGTGTTTGGGTTTGCGCTTAGGTTTATGTTAGGGTCTCAGCCTGAGCGTAAGGCTAAGGCTAAGTGTTAAGTCTTGTGAGCGTGTCCAGACTTAACACTTGCGTTACGAGGGCGAGCCGTGAACAATCAACCGCCCAGAGAGGAGCTAGATGTTGTTGTTGTGCTTCAGCGAGCACTTGGCCAAGATGCACTCGTAGCTAAACAAAACCAGCTGCCAGCTGCCAAAGTCGAAGGAACGGCTAGAACGTGTCTCCAGCTATACTAGGCTTTACTTTAGCTAGTTAGTTAGCCCGCATGCGGTTTTTTTTTTTTAGTTTCGGTACCGGTTCACGTTCACGTTCACGTTTGGTTTGTGTTTCAGTTTCTGTTTCAGTTTCGGTTTCAATTCCACGCCATGGCGCGTTTGCTGTGTATTTTGAATCTTTTGACTTTTGGCTCTAACCTTTCGATTTATGGAAACAGAATGCTCAGTCGACTAACTATCCTTATCACCCCCCTCCACTCTCTGACTCTCTCTCTCTGTTCATCCATTGTCGAAGCTAATCAGTGGCATTTGCATGCAGCTCGCAGAGTGTGCCCAAAAAGTTTAATGAGCAAAAATTGCGTGGACAAATATGTTCCGGCTGTGCACACAGAGTGCGTGAGCGATGCCCCGAAATATATGTCGTGTATGGTATATATTTTATATGTATCCAAGTCGGCATGGACTGCTTGAAATGCGCACCAGAAACCCTACGCACTTCATAAATTATTTAACAGCTCCGCTCGGCAATTGGAAGGCGAACAACGCTTCTCAGCGTTCGGCTGATGAAGAAGGGAACCAATTTTAATTGCCGGCTACATGACAGGCCGGCTTGAAGTAGTGGCAGAGGTATTGCGTGAGGGTTTGGTGGGGCACGGAGGTGGTGGTGCTGGTAACTGACTGGGTACCATGTCCATGTAAAAAATGTGCGAATTTTTGACAACTGCAAAATCGAACAGAAAAAAATCGACCATCGGTAGCAGTTGACTTGAATAGAGGTATGGAGGAGGTGGTTATTGCTTATGGGGAGGGGAGGAGCGTATGTGTGTGTGTGTGCGAATTTTGGTTGGGTGTCATGTAGCAACATGCCAAGACATGATCGCTGGCTCAGCTGATTTATGGCTTGACTGCCGTCAATGGCGCTACAAACTTAGCCTAGCTGCGATTGTATCTCTGTACATGTGCTATACACTCAGGAAAAAATCGAAGAAAGCTTTTCTTGTTTTAGTAAAAAAAACACCTGGAAATATGCAATTTTTTTTAAATTTAAAAAAGTAATTTACCCTTGAATTAAGGTAAGAAATACCATGTATATTGCAACTAAGGTAGACGATTTGCTTAAATTCAGAACTATTTTTTGTCTTAGTGTATGAACACATCCACTGGTACATATGTATGTCTATGCAAACATACATGCATGCAATGTGTGTGTGCATGTGGATATATTTAGATTAAAGTTGGGGTCTCATTCATAAACTAATCAATGACGCAGTCGCTTCGCAGAATTTCACACTTTCGACTTCCGCCACGGCCCAGAAGTGTTCCCAGAAGTCAGGCACTTGTATGGCCATTATTATGCGGGTTCGGTCGCCGTCTCGGTTTTCATCTCGATTGCGATCTCGCGTCGTCTTGAGATCACTTTTTGTTGTTCTTGTTGTTCATGCTGAAGTTGCATAAATGGATTTCGAGTGGTCAAAGCCAAAGCGTTCATATTCTTATTAATAATAATAAAAATAATGATCATAATAATAATAATAGTAATAATAATAATAGCGATGGGGAAATAAGTCAAACATAAAACAGACCGACAAAATAATCTGAGAAAAACATTTCTCGTGCGATTATTATGCTACTTACTAAGCTATCCAATGCCAAACACTTACTTGGAGTGCAATTAATTACTCAAGTACCTAATTCCTGTGATCAAAGCTCGCTGCTTTGCCATTGTTACTAAGTTGGTGACCTCAAATTCGGCGTGTGTAGAAATTAAGAAAATTAAGATGATAAAGTTGTGCTTGAGCATGTAACGGACAGAATGAGGCAACTTCGACCCTATAAAGTATATATGTTCTTGATCAGGATTAAGAGCAGAAATCACTAAACGAGCCAGAGATACCAAATATGAAATTGAAGTGCTTGTACATCTAAGTTTATTTAATTTGATCAATATCTCCCCCGTTTCGCAGATACTTCGATTTACGTTCCCAACTTGATGTACTGTTGTTCATGTTGCACACTCGACGATCAGCAAGTCCACTCTCCTGGTCAATCCATTACGACGCTCTAACTTGTTATTTGTTTACCCTTCAGTATCTGCGCTGGACATACAAAATGGGAGTATTTGCTTACATTCGAATGTGCAAAGCTTTTTCAAGGAAAATCGGGCAATAAAACTAAAAAAATATATTAAATAGTTGGGTTCAGGGTTAACGGGGTAACAGACATCCGGGGCTCCCTCAAGCGATACTACAGCAAATCAAGTATATGTCATAAATTGTCTTGAATGCTCAATCTCCAGCTGAACAAAGAACCAAGAACGGGAACGGGAACGAGGACAGGATTGGGGAGTTGAAGGGGTTGAGGGTTGTTCATTTGAGTTGGGTAACCAAAATTTTGACGCTGCGTAATATTAATGCTACATAGAATATTGGAGATAAGCAAGCGGAAGGTAGGCGTTGAGGGTTGTGGGTGTGCATGTGTGTGTGTGTGGGTGTGTGTGTGTGTCTGTGTATGAATTTTGAGTTCTTGCTGCAAGATGCGTCGACGCGTCGTCTGCCTGTCAAATGCCAATGATGTTATTTAAGTTGTTTTTTTTCCGTTCGCCTTAGATGGCAGCAGACAGTTGAAATTCTTTTATTTTGTGGCAGGATATGCAGTAGGCAACAAAAGCAAAAAAAAAGGAAGAAATAAATAAACTGAAGGAATGAATATGAGAGGAAAAAGTATTTTGCACATTTCGCAAAATGCTTGGGGGTCGAAGTCGAAGTTGGTTCTTTGCGAAAGAGTCATTAAAAATGCGTAGAATGTCAATGTAAAATGCTGATAATTCGCAATTATGCGTCTCTGGCTTCAATTTGAGTGTTGCCGCCGATTCCCGACTCCCGACTCCCCGCTCCCGACTGCCGTCTGCAGTGCAAGTCAACTTCAAGATAAATAACAGCGCAAAAGGAAGCTAATGACAGTTGCCACATAAAAAATGATGATGACGACGCCGACCAACCGACAGACCGACCAACAAACCGGGCGAGCGACCGATCGCCCAATCGTTGATATAAACCGATGTGGGCTGCATGTCATCTTTAAACTAACCAAAAAAAATACATATATGTATATATATATATATATATATATATATATTTAAGGCGCAAGAACAACGACGAGCTTGAACATAATCAAAAAGTCGTTGGCTCTGCCAAAAGCGAGAGTTACTTAAATGCCTGTCATGCATGGACATGAAATATGCTTGCATATTCAAAAGCCGCCTTCAAAAATCAGTAAATACCACTTACCACTCATACAAACATATGTATTACATCTATGTATATATGTTTACATATATATATCTATATGCGGATACAACAAAAACACATATTTTTTGTCCGTTTCTGAGTCAGTTCAATGGACTTGACAGATCATTATGCTCTGTTTGGGACATGTATCTGCTGGCGGAGATTAGTGGGTTAGAAGAGTGTAAGCTGCATGTGCTTCTGGCAAAAGGAGTGCTTCGAATACTCTTCCTCTTCCTGCTACAGATCAAGAGTGCGACCCAGTTTTAGTGTTAGGCAAAGTCAAGTATAAGTGAAAAATATACTCAATCACTTGACACACAAGGCAAGCAGGCACTTCAGCTAAATAACTTCAAACGGCCGAGGACTTCCGTGTCTCACATCGCTACCTCAATAGGTATTGCCAATTTAGTATTTCAACAGTATACAATATATATAAACATATTTACTAAATATTTACATGAAACTAAGCATCAATCATTTTTGCTTAATGTATCCAATTCCGTTCAGATCGGTGCGATGGACGATAAGAATGAGATACGTAACTTGTGTGCAAATAAGTTTCCTTCGATTCGAGGCAGTAAATCGCGCGATTTGTTATTTTGCTATTTTTATACATTTCCATAGGGTTATTATTTTATAATGCCCCAATCTACACGTATTATGCACGAGCTGCCTCATCCGAGCTGATGCCAGTCTAAAATATAGTATGCCACGCCTTCAACTGTTCGTGTCGAGCATATGTTTAAATTATAAGCACTGTTAAATTTGTACATGTATTGCGCATAAATAATTACACTCATTTGTATATATACAACATTTATTTTTGCTAATTCTCACCCGGGCGTATACGATTCTAAAAACATTTTGCACAATTTCACGCTACATTGTAAGTAAACTGAATTCACTTCCGTGTTTGTAGTTCGAAGTGTACATTTGAGTGTGTGTGTAAGTGTGTGTGTGTGTGTGTGTGTGTGTGTGTGTGTGTGTGTAAGTGTGTGTGTGTGTGTGTGTGTGTTACGCCTGTCAATGAATCAATCACACGTGCGAGACATTTTAACACTTAACTACCTAAACGCTCGACGCTTGGCTCTAGTGCATTTAGCAGGCTCACTTAGAAATAAATCGAGCTGAAATCTAGAAAAATTGAAATAAATAATAATAAAAACAAGGAAAAGAAACATATTTCGTAATAATAGAAAATATTCTTAGAAGTACAGTTGCACAGCCTGTTTAAATCTTAAAATACTAATGTTAATAACAATAGTAAACGTATCAAAAAGTTAATTCCACAAAACATTCATTCATATTCCCCAGAATCAAGAAGATTAAAACAGGGCGACTTTATTTCTCTCGGTGTATAAAGCACGACATTCAATATACGTATTATAGTACTACGAATCAGAAATTATACTAAATAATTATGCAATAGATTTGCATTTACTTGACTAATGCATAAGCCGGACTATCAGCTCGCTGAGGAGAGGGGAAGATGGGAAATGTTCGCTTGGTGCTCGTTTCACAAAGTTTGAGTTTCATAATCACTCATTCATTCACTCAACTGAATTCATTTATAATTTTATACATAATTAAATATAAATATATATATACATATATATACATCCAATTCAGATGTAGCGCCAGCGACATATATTTTCCTGCTCAGCAGCAATCCAACGTCTTCACAACATTTAACAACTTTGTTTATTTACGCATTTTCTATAAATAAAGAAAAATATAAATAAATCATGAGATGATATATATATATATATGCTATAAGAATAAATCAATTAGCTTTATCATATGTTGCTTTAATTAGTACCTGAGCATTTGCCCATGCCCAAAAATGGATGATCCCTCTCGATCACCTATCGAGATGGAGCCCATTTATATGGGAATGGGGCGTGAATACGTACGCATGTATGAATATGTCTGCATATATTCAAAATATGTTTATATATTCACACATACCCACCGTATCGTAGACGGCAAAGCGTTTAAGTGCTCTTCAGTTTCAGATTGAGGCGTCGTTGCTACGTTGGCAGCTTCGGCATATATTTTATGAGGTGCCCCGTTAAACGGTAATCTTATTTATGGGCTTTTCGGTTGCGTTTGGTGATTATGACTGAAAGTGGGTCACACGAGTTTGGCTAGGACACATTTAGTCAGGCAGCGGCTAAATAAAACTTGGCAAGGTGCCCCTGGCACTCAGACCAGTTCCTCCTATTGCTGTTTAGACTATGTGCGTCAGTTTGTCGTCCACTTTGCCACAGAAATCGATCTGCTTGATGCGTAGCAGTCGAACAGACGCGAAATGTGCCAAATGTGTGGGCCCAACGGTATCATCTGGTGAGTGCAATGTAAATGATATATGTATGTACATTTCCATGGTCACATACATGTTCCATATAGGTCATCAAGTGGCAAGCCGACTATCACGTCTCACATAAACGGGGCGTATGCGCAACTTCTGCTCATATATTTTGTGGCATGTAGTTGATGACCAGCTGATACCAAGTCTTGACCGAGCCCATTAACCATGAGGCAAAGCTATGACAACAAAGACAGAAGACACTTTTAAGCTCTGAATTGATAAGAGTGCCATTTGCTTGCAGGCACTGCAAATTATATGTATATACATACTGCTAGTAACGATTTTATTTTGTATAAAATATATATATATATATATATATGTGTATTGTATTAATTTGCGTCGCGAGTTGACGATTGCAAAATGTATATACAATCATTAATAGCAATTTGTTGCAATTTGCTGCCTAACAACAAATGCTTACAATCCAGTTGGAAGCATCTGCTGCACTATCTATCTATGTACGTACATACATGTATGTATGTATGTATGTATGTATATTTAAGTAAGCGAACAGTAATTAGCTGTATGAATTGCGTCGAGCTCAAGCGGAACGAGCTGATAAAGTAAATAATATGAAATAGGGGAATCAAAGAAAGGACAACTATCAGCAGAGTGCCGAACATGAACTACCCTTGCCGAAAGCTCTCTAAAATGTAACCTTCCCTTAAATAACTACAAAAAATACCCCATGTCAGTTGGGGGGCAATACGATGCTCAAATCTATTACAAAATCTGCTAAATTGAAAAAAGTAAATCCAACATTCTCTGTTTCCGAATACTTCTGCATAAGGATTAAAAGATAAGGGTTGCATACCAGGTTTAATCTACATTTCACACTTTTACAATTACTTTATTGGATGATATTGTCTAATATAATTCAAAGGCACGATAATGGTATGTATGTCGGCTTAAATAGAGTGCAAATAGCACACGTATCTCAATTATTAAAAAAAATACAGGGGCTTACTCTGAAGAGGGGCGTGAGAGGTGAGTAAGTTGTATTTAATTTATTTGAATTATTTTTGTAATTGTAATCGTATTTAGCACATTGTAATTAAATAATTACAAAATTCTCAAGAAGTTAAATCGTATATTTCAAATTGTGGAGGGCATAGTAGCCCTTCCCCGTCTGCGTACGCCCTTGAACATGTACACATATATGTATATTTGTTAAATACATAGATTTGCTGTTTAAGCCGATAAGACCTATCGCCCAATCCAATAGGCAACAACTCTTATGACTTTGCCCATGAATCGCAGGGGCAGTTCGAGTCGGGTCGCGGGGCTTATCAGCGCCCTGGCGCTACAATGAACCACATTGGAGGCAATTGAAGCGCGCTTGACGAAATTCTATTTCAATTACAAATCTAAACCGATGTCCATTAGCCCCATTGACAGCAACAGATTGTTAAACAGCTGAAAAGAAGAGAACAAAATATATACATAAGAAAGCAAATAAAAGTGCTAGTGCTCGACTAGAAGATACCCACAGTTCAAGTCCACTAAAATTCATCCATTGCACTCAAGCATAATTATATAATCAATAAGTAAATTTATTGATTATGACATAAAGTAATTGCTACATCTCCAGCGAGAAGCCATGCACCCTTTCTGTAAACATTCTCTGTCTACAGTGGGTGCAACGGAAGAAGCAATGTCAACTAGTGCGACACACACGCCATACACAGACTTGTGGGTGTGCGTGTGTGTGTGCAAGTGTGTATTTTGGCATAGCTGTCATCTAGGTCATCGAAACTGATTACTAAATAATAAGGAAAATACATTTGTATGATTTAAAAAGCAATTACAACAATGGTAATCTCAAAACGAAATCTCTCAATTCGTTCAATTCGTTGGCCAAATGTTGGGGGCCCATTAAATGATGTTTGCTCAGCAGATCTGTAGTTTCAACAAATCAATTACCAGCGCCCGTTAACAGATCAGAATGTGCTGTTGTTGTTCAATGTGTGAAAAGAAAAGCAAAGAGCAGCAGCAGCAGCGTCTATTGGTAAAGCCATCTATCCGACCTTGATCTCCAGCTGTTCCTCACCCACACAAATTGACAGGCAATTAGATACGCGCAAGTTGCGCAATACTTGTGGCAATGTGTCCTTGTGCGGTTGGGGGCACTTGAAACTATCGCAAAATACTCAAAACAGTCGTGCAGTCAGCCGATTGGCGCCAAGGAGCTTATCACTTATCGCGCATATCACATACATATGGCCATTGAATGCGACTTATTAAAAACTAAGCACCGCCTGATTAAACCGTCTATAATAATGGTGAGTCATAACTTGAAAGGCCCCATCAGCCAAACGATATGTTAATAAATCATGCAACACGCTTGGCTTAGCTCCTTGTTGACTAGGCTCTCAATGCATTCAAATATCGTCCTAAAAGCGATTGTTATTGCCAGATAAGGATTTAGTTTCTTTCCGTTTTTGGTTAACTAAAATGAATCTGATTAATCTGACGTAATTAGTTGTGGAACAAAATATAGTTTGTCGTTCTCAATTATGAATTAAAATTCGTAAGTTACGTTGACTTATGATTTCACACCTGCTCTACCATCTTTCTCACAGTGTAATTGCCATATATGTACTCTCCAAACGCCTCTTATGAGTATTATCTATTAGCAGCAAAATTCATAAGCAGAGTTGGTTCCATTTCTTGAAAGATTTGTGATCTACCTTTTAGATTTGCATTTCGTAATCAGCAGCGCACACTTCAAATAGTAACGCAGGCAGCTGAGACGGCTCCAGTTACCCCCCCCCCCCCCCCCCAGTCGTACCACATGCCAGTTAATTTCTTTTGAAAAAAAAATTATCATGTCTAGATTACTTTATAGTTTTATACATTTTCCATTTACGCACACAGGGAAAAACAGAAATGTGTATTTATACAGTCATGAGTGTTGATTTTGCGTAACGCTCGCAAATAGGCTGGCAACAGTGCGTATGAGTAACACGAAATGATGTATTTATAATGCTGCCCAGCTCGGCACGTGTAATTAATGCGAGTGCCACAAACAACAGCAACAAAACAAAATAAAAAGCTGATAATTTGACAGCATTTTCTATAAGCTTGCCACTAACTTACGATTACAGTACTGCTCATAAAAGATACTACTTATAAGTGCGTCCATAGTACAATACATATACTACATATACATATATATATATATATTGAGAGAAATGAGTATTGAGTGTAATGAGGATGATGCTGCACTTATTGCTGTGCCATTTTGAGACAATCTTAAGTTAAATAGTTAGAGGAGTACCTGTGCTGCTTAAGCTGCTTAGCGTGAATAGTTTTCGTATCGCACTCGCAGCTATTAAACATAATAAGAAGTGTGTGTACGGAATGCGTATGACGAAAGAAACACACACACACACACACACACACACACACACACACACACACACACACACACACACACACACACACACACATACACACACTGTTGATAAGAATTATAAATAGTTAGGAGCAGCTGGGCTTGGCAACAAGCAAAACGATCATTCAAGTTGTACAGATTGCTAGAGCAGCAAAACCAAACCTGATCGAAATTGGAAGAAAAACCCGTGAGCAGACTTTTTTGGAATGAAGTCGACATATAATAAATAATTGTAGATGCATTTCAAATGATTTATTCATTTAATGCTGACTATTATCAGGCGACACAGAAAAATACAAACACTAAAGAATAAGTTGAATTCAATTTATTATTTTACGTTAAATTAAAAAAATATATATCTCAAAATCGGTTCATTGTTTGGCTTGTGGAAAACCCAGAAACATACCAAAGACATAAAAGATGGTTAAAATTGATTTCTGAATAAAAGAAAGATTCGACTCTGAACTGATAACATTGATTTGTAAGTGTAATCATTAGTAATGTAAGATAATTAGTAAAAGAACGCTTAAGAGAAGGTGTGTAGAAGTAAGGCAAGGTGTGGAGGGAACCGAAATCAGCGCAACTGAATCAATCTGAACCCTTAGTTACAGGTTAGACACCTCAAGAAAACCAAGAATTTATTTTGCACGGATTCCGATCTGTCGTTTGTGATACCAAATCTAGATAGAACATTTTTGATAGCAGAGTCCATCTATTCAATTGTTAAGCCTTTGTCAGCCACTTATTTGCATTCAATCAAACAAATGCCTAATTTTTAATTGTTCAATTTCGATTAATCACTAATTGGGTAAGATTATTTCTTGTTTTGCTTATCTAAACCCGTCGCTTCAAAGTAACATTTCAATTAGCTGCGATGAACGTGATATGTTAGACAAGCATTATGTACATTTACTTATTTATTTATTTATTTTCTATATTTATCGATATCTTGTTGACTTGCCGATGTCGGTATTGTGAAACCCAAATATATATTTTGCCAGCTAACATGTGAGAATAGAACGGATACAGAATATCTTTGTTGGTCTGAATCTGAGCTTGCTACTTAACGCGCCTACTCCATACATACATACATACATATATACATACATACATATATACATATACAGTGGCTCACAGCTCAAGTGGATCATTTTGAAGACTGCGCGAGATAAGCAGTAAGCAAAAAATAGGGTATATAGCAGTTGGGGAAACCTCAGTGTATTGGGGCCATATATCCATTTTGGTGGTTAATATATGTACCTACCATCGGTCTTTGGAATTTTTGAAAAATGATAAATATTTAGCTTATGGCAGGCAATTACTCTTTTTCTTTGACACTGACCCACTTGAACTGTGAGCCACTGTATATGCTATGCATGTATGCTGAAGCGAATCCAGGAAAGCGGAACCGAGTTGAGAGATCGGTTCGCGTCGGGTCGGGTCGGGTCGGGTCAGGTTGGGTTGGGTTGGGTACTTAGTTATCAATGGCATGCGATTACCTTTGTATCATGCTTATCAGGTACTCTTTTAACGCATCCACAGTCGACCACTTCGTGATGACAGCAACAAACGGCATTTCAAATAATCAAATTGTCTCCTTATCAGTTGAGTGGGGTCATTCCAAGTGTGAGCTGAACCTGTCAAACGTATCGACAACGACAAAGACAACTACAACAACAACAGCAACAACAGCAACAACAGCAACAACAAGCAAGCGCAATTAAATCAAATTAGGTTAAATATCATTTTTTGTCAGTCGCATTCTATTGTTCAGATTTTAGTGTATATATATGTATAAATACCAAATATATGTATATAGTAAGAAACGCACTGCTGCGAAGGGGAACCTCTCCTTCTTCCTGCCAACTAGTAGCAGCAGATACGGAGTCAACACATCCGTCTTTCTTCAACGGCTCGTTCGCTGTGGATCGATTATGGCCCAGTTTGCTGCTATACAATTCCAGCAACTGAGCAAACTCACTAGCTCACAAGCAATACTTTTAACTGTTGGCAATTACTTTTTGTTGCTTTTTCATTAAGTTTCTTCTTCTTCTCTTACCAATTTCGCGAATCGCTCTTATCAAAATTGGGTCAAATATTCGATGATTAGTTTGAAAGTGTGTGGCGACTTGACGGCAGCTTCTACCGGCTGATAAGCGACGCTACTATCATTCGGTGGGTGAAATCAAATCAGTTTTATAGGTACGATTCCATTGCGTTGCCGTGTGACAGTAAAAGTAAATGAATTAATAACTACAAATTTAACTGGATTTTTCCACTCAGCCAACAGTCGCCAAAAAGGTTGATTGTTTTGATAAAATATTTTCGCTATGCGTTGCACAAACTTGACTATTGACTTGCTCTTTGCTAACCAATTCAATTCACCGTCCTTGCCATCTGCATTTAAGTCTCAAATTTTCTTAATCTCAACTTTTCATCATTAAATACAATTTGTTCTTTTTTTGCCATTCTTTTGGCTTATACAATTATTTTTATTTAACTCAACAACTGTGTTTGGGTTATTTGTTCGTCCTAATGAAGATGTTTGTGTGGCGAGTATTAAATGAGTTATTAAACTTGGTTATTTATGGTTTATGGTGCTTTACAAGATAGTACACTTGAATTGACTGCTGATTTATGCAAATCCCTAAATATACCGCCACGCCTATTATTTATGGCCCTGAACAAAAGGCCAATAAACGCAGTACACGTGTGGTTCGAACAGCCCCCTTAGGGGCCACAGTACGCCCTGGCTAGTGCAAACCTTAACACAGCGTAGTCGCGTCATGTAGTGACTGTTCAAATGAGTGTTGCATTTAATAATATTGAGCTAAATAAATATTAGAGGCCTTGAATGCATCAGAGTACTCAACAGATTATTCATTCATTCAGCGAATGCATTTGCCAAGAATGCAAAACAATGACTAAGCATTTAGTTGGAAATTGCAAATAATGAGCCATAGCTACGAGAATACTACAAAAATAAATTGAATCGTCTATTAATGAAACTCAACAGTAGAGTAGTAATACATTGGAACTGAGCACCTGAGAAGTTCCCCCAACTGACTTTTTTTTCCAAGAAACCTAAACTGATATTGGTGTGCCACCTCCCCTCTGCTCAGCTAGTTGTAGGAAACCAGGAAAACAATATTTATATATACTCAGCTAACTGTGATGGGAATCGGTTTGCTTGCTTAAGCTTTCAAGCCTGAACTGCGATTATCACGAATAGTTAAGAATCGGCGCCAGACTATTTGCAAATTTTCGCGACCATGGGAAACATTCATAAGCCGGTTGATAATTTCCTTATAAAAGCAAACA
Organism: Drosophila nr. medialis 2 BK-2023a; assembly: GCA_035044325.1. Classification (NCBI taxonomy): domain Eukaryota; kingdom Metazoa; phylum Arthropoda; class Insecta; order Diptera; family Drosophilidae; genus Drosophila; species Drosophila nr. medialis 2 BK-2023a. The sequence continues at coordinate 154,366 of JAWNMH010000391.1, forward strand.
TATCACACTTTCTGACACAATAAAACTACACATATCATATGTGTATACGTATGTGTCTATCATAAAAATTTGAAAATATTTCGTAATTCGTAACAAAATTGAGTTGGCGGCAGGTTAACTCCAATCTTGTAGGGTGTGTAATCTCCGGCGTGCCAAAGATAGCCGGTCTTCCTTTGGTAGTAAGGGAGGCAGACATATATGCTATATTTTAACTATGTCATGTCGTATCACCGGTTATGGCTTTATAGCCACAGTCGAGAGTTGTAAATTAGTGCTTTTTTTTAATTTTGTTGGGGTCTATGTAGTTGAAATGCGATTAAATAAAAGACAAAATCAAAAAATGAACATATAAGAATAAAAGTTGGATAGTTGTGGAATGAATGAGTCTGTGTCGGAATGATTTGCCTTATAGTTCCGAAAGTAAATACCTAAAACCGAAGGTTGTATCTTTCGAAAAATCAGAATTTTCTTTTTATCTAAAATGTAGTACAAAAATATCTAATGTGCAGGCCATATCTTATGTGTCCACAAAGCTCGGGCATTGGCTTATTTGTTAATTATTTTATTAATGTTTAGTATTTTAACATTTCTACTTCATTTTTTAATAATATCTATTATTAAGAAACACTATTCGTATATTGACTGCACTTCTTATGCTGTTGAAACAAAACAAAAAATACACAAATAAAAAAACAGACTTTTTTATGGTAACTATTGTTGTCAATACACGCGTTTATTGCTGACGGTGTGTTTTCTGTTTATTGTTTTGTTTGTTGTTTTCTTTTTCTTTTTCATTTCCATTTTAGTTTTTTTTCATGCACTCTTCTCAATTTGCCTGTTTTGCTGTGTTTACTTATTAGAAAATGTTTACCCAAAACCTTGAAGTTGAAATATGAACTTGACTTTGGCGTCTGTTTCAGCTGTCGTTGCTTGTTGGCAAGCCTACAGATATGCACAATAAACGGCAGCAGAGGCAGCAGCAGCGGCAGCAGCAGCAGCAGCAGCAGCAGCAGCAGCAGCAACAGCAAAAAACAAAAAAAAAATCAACAAAATTGCCTATTATTAGACAAAGGCTGTTTGCAAATTGCAAATTTACTTATCTGTTTTGAGGTGGCGACAAACTGGGAATGGGAAGCCAAACCAAAAGTACAGATAAATAGAGTCGAATAGACGATGCTCTCCTTCAGGAGTTGGGCATCGACACGATGGGAAAACGCCGCCAAATCCACAACAAGCAAGTTCTTCTCGATCGGAAAGTACAAGCAACCAAAGCTGCTTAGCCTTATCAGCCTTAAGCTCAATAACGGAAGGAACTACATTTTTTTTTTCTTAAATCCGGCTGATAATAAATGAAATTCATGAATTCAAAGTACACTTTCCTTGCACATACACTTTTTTTTGAAATTTATTAAATCAGAAAAAAGAGTAATATTACCAAAGGTTACTTAACAATGCCAGACACATGTTGTTGAGTAAATAGTAGGTATACATACATATATGTAAATAGAGTTATATTACTGAGTTCTAGTCGAGAAATTAATGAACATATATGCATTCATGAACATAAAAAAAGGGTAAATGCAGTTCGTTAGGTTGAGCGAGATAAGCAAAGCATTTCCACGAATTGCAATTATGTTAAGAATGTCAATGTCGATAATAACTCATTATGTATAAATTAGCTATGCCTATTGCTATGGCTGATAAGTCTTATCTAACAAGTTGAACTAAATCCGGTCAATATGTCAGAAATTTGCATACAAATTAAGTGCAGTCGGAAAGCCAGCTGCAGTTGACAACCGAGGCTCTTTCACTTGAACGCACATATGTATATAAATATATATATATATATGTATATGTATATATATATATATTTATGTTAAGCTGCACCTGTACATAAGTAACAAACCTGTGTTGCCAGCATTGGCAACTATTGATAAATGCACAGCGACAAAAAACGCATTCGTTTGCTATCTTAAATGTGGAATGCCTGCTTCAAAATACATAATTATTTTTCTCTACAATCTGGATTTTGGATACGCTTTGGTTCAGTCGCACTGAGATTAGCACTTGGCCAGCAACAAGTCGCATCGAATCGAAGCGAGGCGAGTCGAGTCGAGTGCAGAGGCGCCGTCGCCGTTCATAAATTCGTCTGCAACGCACAAGTGCCAACAACAATGGCGGCCACGTGCAGCGCTAATTAAAAGCGCACAAGTCCCATTCAAGCGCGCCAAAAACTTGATCGAGCAAACGATGGAGCAGGCGAAACAGGGGGGGTGGGTAGGGGTTCAAGGAGAGTGTGCTTTTATCAGCTAGTGGAGCATGCTCATGTTCTATTTTTATGCCATCTCTTCCGTATGCTGTATCTCTCCCTCTCTCTCTCTCTCTCTCTGTTTCTCTCTCTCACGCCGCGTCGAATTAAACTACGCACAACAAATGCCGCAAAATGTCAGCGCCTTGTGACAGCGACGCCGCCACGCCCACTGCCACACTATAACTGTCACCTGCAAGTGTCCGCTGCTCAGTGTCCTTTGGTTGCACATGCTCCGCACATTTTAGTTCCCACAACCCAGCTGAGCGCTGATAAAAGTCAGGCGAGCAACTGGAACACGAGCATTCAAAACGCGCGAATCTCAAATAACAAGATGTTTCACATTTCACAGATTGATCGAATTCAAAATACCCTATATATGTATAAATATATATTATATGCAATTTTAATTCATTATCATACCTTCAATTGGCAAACCATCTGTATCCATATTTTATATATCAGTATTTAAAAAAAAATAAAATAATTTATATGTATTTGAATAAGCAAAAATAAAACTATTGCAAATATTTTTTATATTGTAAAATATTTTGGCAATTATTTTGAGTGTTTTGCACATTATTCCAATCGAAGACTTATGGGGTGTTGAAATCAATGTACCCGAGATAGCAACACAGTTTAAAATATGAATAGAAAGAGCGGCACAGTAAAAGGAGAGAGAGTCAGAAAAAGGAAGAGGGAGAGAGAGAGAGAGTGAATCAGGGAAAGTGCACTACACCAAACAGCTGCTTCTGCGAAGTAAATAAAATGACGTAAACAAAACAACATCAGAAACAATAAACAAGGAAACTAAGGAAACAATAGACACAAGAACAACAATGAAATATTAATTATTAACAATTAGACAGAAATGACGGCGAATCTGGATCAGAAACTGAAACTGAAAACCAAATCCAAATCAAGCACATAATGCATCAGCCATCGGTACAAGTGAGTAGTCGACTAGGAAATACCCTGCACCCAGCTACAAAATAGAAATTAGAAATAAATTTACAATCCGTAAAAACACATATTTTTATAAACTGGAAATTAAATATTACCTAGTTTTATATATATATATATATGTGCATGTGTGTGCATGTATGTACATTCAATATGCCGTCCTTACACATCTGGATTGGGTATAGGCATCAAATGAAACTAAAAGGAAATCAGAATTAAACTGAACAGTATTTGTTCTGCTTCTTCCAATGAAGAGATCAAGATACATATATGTATATATATATATATATATATGCGTGAATCTTTAACTTCGTTGGATAGACGAAAATTAGGAATAAAATTGTATTGCCCATTAAAAAGATGACATACGTCAATGGGTCCATAAATCATGTTGTATGCCACAAATGTGTATCATTAAATCACTTCAAAGAAAAACTTAAGATCGCTAAACAACGAACATCTGCCCAAATTGTAGATGATACATCTACAATACGATAAAAGGTGGCAATGTCAACCTAAAACATCATCTATATATACTTCTATTTTTCCATTTGCATCTTAAGTTTAGTTTTACAATATGTATTTGAGTTTAGTTAGGAGCTTCAGAGATTGCTGAAGGTCTTTACCCAAACAGTCCTGCCTCCCTTCCATCCTCTCCCGTAACCTCGTCAGTTGGAAATGTGAGGATCAACTTTTTCGAGGGTCCGAAAGGAATTGAGCTGAACATGAAAAACTCATCGCAATGAAAAGTGACTTGTTTGCTTGTAACCCGCGCAGCTGACAGTTTTCCCATTTTCCATTTTCCATTACGCAGTGCAAAGTTTGCCACATACATGTGAATATTTTACATAGTGTCCAATAACCAAATGTGTCGTTGGCTAAAAGCATTCAAATGCCGTTCGTATATCATTTAATGTTGTCGGCAACTTTCATGGGGATAGAAATGGGAAACTGGCGAAATAAAACCGCCGGAATATTGAGTTCAAGACGAGTGCTTTTAATACAAAAAGCTTAAAATATTTGTCATGTTTTACCTTAATGAATTTTTAAGCATTCTTTTTTACTATACTAAGTATATTAATCTAATTCGAAGTCCATATCATATTTGCAATACACTTCAAAATGTGGGACACCGAAATACAAGTACAGCATTCTTTCATATATGTATTATTATATATAGTATATAGAAAAGTACTTTTATATGTATGCACGCTTGACTTCGAGTGCCTGATAAAGAATGTGAATACTTTGAGCCGATTCACGAATATAATACCTATACTAATACTATATTATAAGTACACTCTGCGAAATTCGATTCGAAAGGTATTCGAGCTTAAGGTAAAAACTGTACCAGACCAAACGGGACCTTGTTTACGCATTTTGTAACGGTGTTTCTTACACTGCCGTGATGCATTGGAATGCAAGTTCCGTTAGTTTTTTCCCCAAGATTTTTGCATATTTGTGATTTTTGAGCTAGTTTGAGTGCGAAGTTCGATCGAAAGCAGTCGCTTTGTAGCCTTCGGAAAAGTAAGTAGGGCGTTTTACGAAACTTCTTCTTCTTCTATTCAATATATTATAGGTAGAAACAGAATAGTTACATACAAAACATTGGATTGGGAAGGGAAAAACTCTAGCCTGAGGTGATAGCTGAGATCCTTGCTTACAAGGAAACTGGAATGAACCACGGGCAAATATCAATTACAGGGTTGAACAGGGTTAAACGAAGTTTTAATGAACTTTATGGACCCAAACCCAAATCCCTTATTCCAACAGGATAATGCTCCAATGCGTTTCTCACGGGCCAGTCGTGAGTGGTTTCGGAGTAAGTAACTTTTCGATCTCATAGAAAACATGTCACGTTAAGGAATGGTCCCAAATCCCACTATCTGTCTTCCAAAAAGTTGTTGAATCGATGCCAAATCGAATTTTTGAAGTTATAAACTATTTTGGAGGTTGGAATTGGTCCATTAATGTCTTATTCCTATGCCGTTTCCATAAGTTATATTAACTTTGAAAGCAGTGCCTTTAATCGCAACTTTAGCACCTTAACCTCACATTTTTGAAAAACCAATTTCAATTCCTTTTTATTTGACATAAATTGTGGAACTAAAAAAAAAACAATTTAAAAAATGTTTTTTCAATTTTACAATGATATGTGCCTTTGATCGATTTTCGCAGAGTGTATGTATGTATATATATAAATGTGTGTGTGTGTGTGTTGGACTAAGGTGTGTGCTTGTATGTTATTTATGAGCCTCTGATTGTGCGCCTGCTGCTTGGGTTGGCAACATGTTTGTCGATACCCAAAGAGTATTTATAGAGAGCAAACAATCACAAAAGCTGTCTTTATCAGTGGTCGGAAGAGTCGATGTTTTAATCTCAAATACATGTTCAAGATAGATAATATAGAACCTACTATATAACTTCGTATAACTTTTGCATAAAGTTGCCCGACTTGCCAGGTTCCTTAACTCTGCTGTCCAATCCAGCACTACTCAGCAATTTTCTCTGCTAAACATAAAGTGGGTGTGACCGGAAATACTGGAATCTATATGCTAAACGTAAATAAAGTATATATAAAAATATATATTAAATAATAGAGGAAATACAAATTTTTCATCCAGCTAAGAAGGCGTTTACCAGGTTTACAGATATGCATTCTTAAAATTGGAGATTATATACAAAGATTTTAAATTTAAATTTTCAATTATTTGAAATAAGTTTAAAAATGTGAATAAAATTGTTTGTTTTCTTTCTCCGCCTTTTTAACCGTCTTCTTCCACTTTTAAAAACGTGTTTTTGTCGCTATGTATATATGTAAATATCTGCCGATATACAATTTGATCGGATTACATTTATCGATGTTATCGTTTATCGATGCTGAGACACCCGTCTGATTGCTCCCTCAACTGGTCCTCTTACTATATTAACAGAAATTATTTCGATTCCAAGTTCATGAAGTTGAGCTTGCAACAAGCGAATGCTGCTTAAAAGTGTGGCACATCAAAAATTGGGGTTGGAGTTGGGGGCTGAGTGTGCTGTCGGTGCCAGTGTCAACTTGTGTTTTAATCACAAATTAACGTCATAAATAATCATAAAAAAGCATAAATGTCAAATTATAAATTTAGGCCACTCACTCTCTGTGGCACTCTTATGAGCCGAATACTTCATCCGCTGTCTCACTCCCTTTGTGTGTGTGTGTGTGTGTGTGTGTTAGCAAGATTTTTAGCAAATGTTTTGTAAATGGTAATTTTAGGAGTGATTATAATTTGGCATATGCAAAAAACCAAAAACGCAAAACAAATAAAACGAAAATCAAAACGGTAATAAAATGTTAGAAACCCAACACCCCCTACCGCCCCCACCCTCAACCCCGCGGAAAGCTTCTTGATGTAGGTCGCCGAAATTGCAATTAGCGTCGTCTGCATTTTTGGTCAATTCAAAGGGCGAAAAGAAACAACAATAACAACAACAACACACACAAGCACACAGGCAGACATTAGCTAACGGTCACTTCTGCTTTCAGGCACATAGGCACACAGTGTGTGGGAGGGTGGACGTGGGAAATACACACAGACAGAAAGAAGAAGCATTGCAGAAGGGAGCCAGAACATATTCCGTTTTCCGTCGCTGACCCTCGCCTACGCGACGAGGGCATCTAATGCCGACAGTAGTCAGACAAACGCTGACACTGACGCTGACGCAGACTGAGCCACGCCCCGGCGTCTGCGTTGCCTCCCGCCTTCCACCACATCAGCAGGCGTTTGCAATGAGAACTTTCATCTACTACTACGGCTACTTGATGAGTGCGAGTGCTTTTACGAGTACTACAGCCTGTGCTGTGAGTACTACGACGGGTGCACCCCCTCCGTTGCGCTAGCGTGCGCCCATTCCTTGCCTTAACCAAGCGCCCATTGAGATGCCACTTGCTTCGCGCCAAATTGTGAAGCTCAATTGAAAAGAGTATTGTTCTCAACACACGCACACACACATACAATGCCTCTCTTTTTGCCGGTCTGATTAAAGCTTTTTGAGTGGCTCACTCTCTCTCTCTTTCTCTCTGTCTGTCTCTCCCGCCTTGTTCTCTTGAGTGATTGAGTTGCCTTGGATGAGAGTTTGGAGCGTTTGTATTTGTGCTTTGAGTGCTTGAGCACCACAAATGTTGCAGCAATATTGTTGCCAGCCATGTTGCTGCTTTCCAGCAACTTTCCGATGTGTGTGTTTGATTTTGTGTCTGAGACCAATCAGCAACATATAGAAAGGTATTCAATGCTATAAACATTATTTATTTCGTATGTATTTGTAGGTTTCGCAATTTTACACACATTTTATTTATGACAACAAAAAATTCTTTAGCCATCCACTAAATTAATCCTAAGCCTTCCCAGTGAATTTCCATTGCATTGATTTGCATTCCATTTGCAGCATTCCAAAACAAATGCAGCCTTCAAATGAATAATTACAATGGAACGCGACGACGCAAATGGACAGTTACGTATGTAAATATATAGATTAGCAGTTATTTATGCGACACATTCACCATACGAAAGTCGTCAAGTCAAGCTTAAAATACTTATGCAAAAAAGCTAAAACAAAAAAAACCAAATCGTATGCAAAAGTTTTTTTTCTTCTCTTTTTTTTTGTGCTTTTATTACGCTTTAGGCGCAGATAAAAATGGATTCGATTGTTGTTTTTCTTCTTCTTTCTCTTCCAGCTCTCCAGCGCTCCGTTCTCTTTGCTGTCCTCGTGCAGTGCAGAAATGCTGTAAAGAGTAATTGACAAATTGGTTTTGTTGCTGTAATTTGTCCATTAACTGTCATTGCTTGTTTTACTCTTTTTCTCTCTCTTCCTCTTGCTCTTGTGCCTGCTCTTGCGTTTGCTCTTGCACGCTGGCCTCTTGTCTATTTTTTGTGAATGAATGCACAAGCACACACACACACACACACACACATTGGAATTGCCGTTGACAATCGATCGCTGTAATTGCCATTGTTGTTGTTGTTGTTGTTCGTTGGTTCGTTAGAATTCGCTTTGAAATGCAGCACGAGGTCAGCGCACAGAACGAAAGACTTTGGACACAAACCTCAAGCGGCAGTGATGCGTGGCACAAGCGCCAACAGCGACGCCGGCAGCGATCGCAATGCAAACAACACAAACAATGCCCGAAAGCCCGTCTCTTTCTGCTCTTTACTCTTGCCTATGGGGACAATGGAGAAACTTTTTCCAAATAATATTCATATTTGCTGACAATCTGTGTTGATACGAATAATTCATGAACTTAGTTGGGCAAACTTCATTTTTTTCATTTAATTTTCTTCTTATTTCTTGCAATTTATTTCAATAATTATTAAGCATGTTTTTTTATTATTATTATTAGTTGTAGCTGTACTTGCAACTTATAATTTGGTCAGCTAAAGTGTCATTTTGCCCCATAGTGCAGTGAGTGCGCGCCACAGCTGCATGTGCCTGTGCATGTGTGTGTGTGTGAGTTGATTTTTTTTTGTCGTGCAAATTACGTCACTTCCTGTGGCAGCCGCCTGTGGCATGGAAACAGCGCTAAATCCGTTGACACAGAGCTGCGTTTTATGAATGAAAATGCAATTTCTTCTCACTGTGTGTGTGTGTGTGAGTGTAGTTTATCTGAGTGTATTGGCGGCAGTTGGGTCTTGTATGTATCAGTGTGTGTATTATTTTGATCACAATTTAATTGATGCAATGCGCCAATTATTTGGTCGACAGCAATTTGGTGGCAGACTTTTGTTTGTTTTTTAACAACTATGATCAAAAATCACTTGTGGCATTCAAATACTCGATACTCGATTTGCTGGCCAAAATGGGTAAATTGGTTTTGAGAAATGTTTCGCCTGGAAATTTTGTGTCTATTCGAAAATAGACAAATCTGATTTGCTTTCAGAAACTCTCTTTCATTGAAGCAGAGTAGTCTGCAGTCGGCTATGCTCGTTCCAATTGTTGCATCTTCTCTGTGTGTGTGTGTGTGTGTTTGCGTGAGTGCTTGCAATTTTGCAATTAACTTGTAATTTCATGTAATTTTAATTAAATTATAGTCATCAAATAATCACTTTTGCCTGCCGTTGTCTGGAAATAAGAAACCACATCAAAAATTAGATCAATCTATCGATAAACTAGTTTTATCGATGACATGCTTAAAACAAGTCAAAACAAATCAGCATATATATATTATTATATATATTCATTTCCTTCAATCTCGGCCAAATATATCGATATAGACAATTGCATTTTCTATAATAATCAAATAATGTTGGGAAAACAATATATAAAAACAAAATTTTTTTAATTTTATCGATTTTATCGATACATATCTATTGTATTTTTCAAGAACTGTGTAAATAAATTTTCTGTCTAAATTACAAGTAACAAGAAAGGACATTGCAAACGGGCATAACCGACTGCAGAATACCTTAATAATACCACCTGATAACAGGTAGCAAAGAACAGGATGGTTATAGCCAAGAAATACCGATCTGTAATCTGCCGTCCATGATACTGTCTATGATGCCTTCGATATCAGAGTATACCGCGGACAATTGCATGTTGATTGAGCTGTTTCATCGAAAGATCATTGAGTTGCCAAGTGTTGTGGGAAGAGCACAGCAACAACAACAACAACAACAGCAACAACAACAACAATAACAATTACAATACCAACATGGAATGGGCCACGCCAGTTGAAGGCGAGAGTTAACAAATTTTGTATTAGTGCATTTCGAGTTTGTGGAGAATTCATTGATCGAAATCGAAATCGAAATGCAGGCTGTCGTTGCGATCAGATCGTGGCACATGCAGCGGCTGCACAAATGAATGCAACTGGCTAGAAACTGAGAAACCGAGAAACTGTGTCACTGGGTTACCAAGTTAGCTGGCGACGGCAATGTTAACGTGGCTCACATTGTCTCGGCCAATGGCCCGTTGGCAGACACAGTCCCCAGTCCCACTCCCAGTCCCACTCCCAGTCCCACTCCCAGTCCCACTCTCAGTCCCACTCCCAGTCCCACTCTCAGTCCTCCCTCTCCCCCAAAACACGACGACGAGTTTTGCTAGCCAGCAACTGCTGCGCTGTATATTTTTTTCCTCATTTTTTGTTCCCTTTGGGCCAAAATGGCCAATTAACTTATCTGATACAGGCAACAAACGGCAATCGGCATGCGGCAACAAAAACAATGCCTGACGTCTTTTGTCTACGATCCTCGACTAGGCCAACACACAAAAAAATAATATAAATATATATAAGCATATGCACATACATATATTTTATGCATATATGTATGTGGCACGTATCCGCATTGTTGCCAAGCCGGTAAACTGCTAACGGCCTCTGGGCCAAGTCGTTGGTTGCGTCGCTCTGTCTGCCGTGGAAATCTTCTAGTTTGGGCGGCTGGCAGCGGATTGGATCGCAAAAGTTGCGGATTGAATTCAATTGAAGAACAACAGCAACAACAACAGCAACAGCAACAACAACAGCAACAACAACAAAAAGAGCAGCTAGAAACGGGTTTCCACGCCGCTGTGGCGGGAATGCAAAAGATGTTGCCTCTGATTTGTCTATGTGGGCCCCCACAGTTTTTACTTTCGACAAGGCAACTGCTGCAACACAATGCTGACGAACTTGGCTTCCAATGCGGTATCCAAAATGCGTTTTTTTCTTTCTTCTTCTTTTATTTTTTTTGACACAAATTTACATAAACGACTTCAAATCGTATCATTAAAAAAGCGAATGCATTTTTCGCATTTCCTTGTTGCCACATATTGCAGATCCTGCATCATTTGACGAATAAATGTGAAACTTTTGAAAAATTTATTATTATTATTATAATTGGGGAAAAATGCTGGCACTGCGACCTATAAGGTCTATTGTGCCCCCTTTCTAAGCCTACAGCTCTTCCATCAGTCCCAGCTTCTTCGTTGGGTTGAGGGTTTCTATGGCGTGGGCCTCATGTCATGCTGCCCTGGGATGCTGCATCTTTTCCTGATTAGGGCTACGCATTCTGCGTTGAGAATTCCTCCTCATGTCCACAAAGCCTGCATGCATCGCTACTATCAATACCTAATTTGGTTAGGTGACTTCTCAGTCTACAGTGTCCCGTCAATAGACAGGTGAGTATCCTGAGTCTGTTCTTTCCCATGGATATTCCTTGCTTAAATCGTTTTTGATTATAGCCACCTAAAAGGCTTGTCGGAGTCCTGGTGCTTCTGCCCAGCTCCGTTCTCGCCTCTGCCTTTCTTCATCCCTGATTTGGAGCCGTATTGTGTGTCTTCCCATGCCACAATACGGTTCAGGGCCTATCAGGGGGCTCTGTGCCCCCATTCTTGCTTGTTCGTCAGCTGCTTCGCTTCCCGCTATGTCCCTATGGCCCGGGACCCATCTTAGGGTAAGCCTATTGTGTGTCCCAAGTTGGTCAAGCTTGGATCTTACTTCGAGGACTTTTTCAACATTCAACTTTTCAAAAATTACTTAATTTGAAAATGATTGATTACAAATCAAAAGATATTCACTTTTTATGTACACACTTTCGTTATTCACATAAAAAATGAATTGCATATTAAGTATACGCCGGTTTTTGTTCTCATTCACTTTGTATTTATTTAATATTATTTATTTTTTATTAACTGTTTGTTATTAATATTGAAATTGGATCTCTTCGAATGAGAATGATCATTCAAATCAGTTTTGATTTCTGCATCCACCAGAAGATGCCACAACTTCCGCAATTCTGGCTGCTCAAGTGCCCAGTTTCATATATGTAGCTGCTGTGGCACTCGAATTTCGAATTTACAAGAAAAACTCTTTGGCCTTTAACAGTTTTAGCTTCAAATGGAAATTAGGCGTGGCGTGCATTGCTGTTGTTGTTTTTGTTGTTGCTGTTGCTGCTGCTGCTGCTGCTGCAAGCGTTGCTTTGTTGCCCGTCAATCAAAATTGCATTTTGGTTTTCAATTTGCACCAGTTTTTTTTCTGGCAGGCGTCTGGCTATGTAAAGAAAGCGCTGCAGCAGCAGCAGCAGCAGCGTGACACAACGGAAAACCAGAAAAGCTTTTCCTCATATTGGGAAAAACTTCAAATACGGAAAGCCGAAAGTGGCGGACCACAAACACACACATATACAAAACATATACACACACATACATACACACACACACATACATACACACACACACACTTACACACGCACAAATACACACACACACACATGTATATGCCAACAACTGTTGTCGCAGCGAGGCATTAATTATGCCATCAACAAACCGTCGACGCAGTAGACATATCCTGTTGACAGACACACACACACACACACACACACTCATACACACAGTTAGAAAAGTTTTTCGCATGGCCAACGGAAGTCACGTCGCTGTTGCTGTTGCCGTCGCCGTCTGCCTGAAGTTATCCAGTGAAAATTCACATCGCTAACCACTTATTAAATAATAAAAAAAAGCCAATACACTCAGAAAAAAATCGAGTTAAGTTTTTGCTTTTTACTTTTTGCTGTGTTCTGTTGGCAGGCAAAAGCAAAACAAAATTGAGAAATAATTAATTGATGTGGATTGAGTCCATTCAGGATGAGAAACCTTGAGTTGAGCGTGTTGCCTTCTTGGTTTTAACTTTCAGCTTGCAGATCTTAACTCAAAGTTAACATTCTTCATTTCCGATGTTCCATTCTAAACCCAAAAATTCGTCAATCAAGACTCATTAAAAATATATTTAAATATGGAAACATGCATCATTTTGATTTCTATTGATTATTTTATTACTCCTTTCGCAAGGACCAACAAAAATAGGCTGATCTAGGAGTATTTTTGCCACTCCCACGCAGCCTCACAATGGAACCCCGAGATGTTGGGAAGAGTTTCGTCTATTCGATCATTCTGGAAGTAACTGCACATTTTCAAGCATGGCATTTTCAAATTCGTCTAACAGTTTCTAGCCATATCGCCAAAGTCGGCTAATTAATGTTGAAGATCTAAAAGCAAACAAAAAATAATGTTTTTCGTTGTGTGGAAAATGTTGCCCCGTTTTCGAATAAATATTTGTTGTTTAAAAATAAAATAAGATCCAGGGAAATATACCCGTGGCCAAATATATATATACAATATATATACAGATTGTTGTGCATGTTGAGGCGCTGACAAACAGAAATTCCATTTGATTCCATTCTAGCTTAAAAATAACCTGGGCACACACAATGCGTTTGACTTTTTGGAATTTTCCGGCAGACGCCGGACCAAATAGCTTTTGGGGAACAAAACAAAAAAAGAAAATTTGAAAACTGTCTCATAAAACTCGATTAATTTATGTGCGTCCTATGGCAACAGCAAAAGCAGAGCTGGCCAAACCTACTTTTGTGCTTGCAACGAGGATCGCCTTTCAGGTATATGCATTGACCCCCCACCAGCCCCCTCCACTACCAACCCCGTCGACGTCGACGTCGCAGTCAAAGTCGACGTTTGGCGACGCTTTCTGGCGCTCTCTGCCAAACGTTCTGGGCGATTAGTTGCTTAAAAATAGCGCAGACATGCGGAAGATGAAGATGCTGAGATGCCTTATTTTAATTGTTGTTGTTGTTGCCGTGTGTGTTGTTGCCGCGTGTGTTGTTGCCGTGTGCGTTGCTGCTGCTGTGTCTTTTAGTTGCCAGGCCATTGAGGCGACACGACGCCTCTGTTGTCTCCGTCTCGGCGGACGCCCACTCGCCTGTCTCTCTGTCCGACTGTCTGTCTGTCTGCCTGTCTGTCTGTCTGTCAGTCGGTCTGTCTGCATGTTACACGCTACCCAACAAAAATATTTGTCACTAATCCTACATAAAACTATTTTGGTGTTAATAATCTGCTTCCGCAAGCTGACGCCGTCACATACACACACACACACACACACACACACATTCACACACACTCACTGTCGCAGTCGAGGCATTTAATTTATTTTCATTTGCCTAACAATAGGCAATTCGGCAATTCAATCTGTCAACTGACTCAATGATCTCCACTCATACCCCATCCAGACTCACTCTCACTCTGACATTGACATGCTGCAAGCAAATAAGATAGTAGATCGGGTCCAAACTTAGGCAGATAGGCGCATAATTGCATATTGGCTTATACTCAACAACCAACATAAGTTCTTCAAGATAATATATCAGTATGATACCCTATAGAGGGTCTGTTTTCTTTTTATATCTTTTTTTCTAGACTATGTCTAAACATGCACGGAAACCAGGTTGCCAGACCCAAGAATTCTCTTTGCCACCCGTAATCAGCTGGTATTACACTGAAATCAGAGAATTCCGCAGTCAGTTCCGCCCGACTTACTTATTCAAACTTGTTTTTTATTTGAAAATTGATGTTTTCATTTTTGAAATGCAACATTTTCCAAATTATTATGCCCTGAGAAAAAAACTTTATCTGAAATAATATCGTCAAATTAGAAGCAGAATTGACTTATGTGAAATGGTTTCTTAATTGTTTGAGCGGAGTTGCGATCATTTGCCTTGACAAGTCAAATGTGTCACGAACTGGCTGCAAGCGTCTGCTGCACGCTCTCGGAATGTGTGTGTGTGTGGATAACTCTCCAACCAACTGAGTGGAACAGTTACATAGCACATGGACAGTCTGCTCATAATATTCATGGAGTCATTCCTCATTCATTAAATGATCGCCAAAGCCAAAGCCAAAGTCAAAGCCAAAGTCAAAGCGGATGAAGTTGAGTGAGAAGAAAACAAAGAAAAAAGAAGAGCTAAAATGGAAACCAGAGATACATAGTGGCAACCCAGCTCTGCAGTCTGGCTGCCCACAGCACTTCCAGCACTTCTACACCTCCATACGCCATAAGCTATACACTGTCTGACTACTCACCACCTTCTCAAACCGGCATTGGCATTGGCACTGGCTCTGGAATCCCAGGCAGACTGTTTTTTTTATTTTTTTATTTTATTATTATTATTTTTTTATTTTATGTTTTTTATTTTTTATTTTTGTCTTCTGTTTTCTGTTTTGTTTCACGTTTTGGCATGGCATTAACCTGTAGAACTCCTTTCACTTTACATTCTAATACCAAAAAGTTTACAGCATTCGCATTCTTAAGTTTTCAATCTGTGTGCTATGGGGCGAGAAGCTTACGATCCCACCAACAGCTCGTTATGGGTCATCGTCATCGTCATCGCCATCGCCATCGCCATGGCCATCGCCATTGCCATCGCCTTCGTCTTGGGCTTCGTCTTCGTCTTCGGCCGGCATTCTTCTGGCGTCTGTCGTCCAGGCGAGGGCTTTAGAGTACCAAACCGGAATACCTGATGAATGTTAAGCTTGTGGCCAATGGGCTGACTGTTTGCCCTATGAAATAAACATGAGCGACTGGCCAAAGAACAATACACCAACAAAGTGTACGCGATGCCAAAGAACAATAATAAAGAGCGCATATCGATTGGAATTGGAATTGGAATTGCGGCCAAATGCGATGGCACAAATAAAATATTGAATTGCCCAATAGATTATTAACACCACCAGCAACAATTGCCCAGTCTCCCCACCCCTCCCAACCCGTCCATGCTCCACTCAGGTGGGAGGTAGGCGGCATTTTCAATTTGATTAAAGTGAATGTCAATAGTTGGGCGGTGTAATTAATTTTGTTTCGATACACATTGGCAGGTAAGAAATTATTTCAACTGTTCTCATTTTGTTTGTTTGCTTTTTTTAATCACCAAATGGAAATTTAAAAGAAATTTCAATTCTAACTTGCACGCGCCAAAAAGCGACTCAATTGTAAAAATTAGATAGGAGCAGGCCAAGAGGCAACCAAAACTGGAGCACTGCTGATAAGAGCCATACCAATACACACAGTAAATGTACCTATAACCATAACCATAACCATAGCCATACCCATACCAAGGCTCAGCCCCTTCTCCATTATGCGGCTGATGGAAAGAAGCGATCTAATAAATAAAACTACAAATATGATTGCAGTTGCTGGGCTGCTTCATAACTGTAACACACACACACACACACACAAACACACACAATCACACACACACACACACACATACACTATGGCACTCACCTGCACACGCAGATTAAATGTTGATTAGGCCGTTGACAGCAGCAGCATCAGAACTTCTGATAACGCCAACTGTGATAAAACAAATATATTTTCATACACTCAGAGAAAACAGAGAAAAAATTGCACTGAAATTTAGACAACGACCATATTTCTACTTATTTACTTATCTTTAATTTAAATATCATATATTTTTAATATCAAGATAGAGAAGTTTTTCAAAAGTCCATAAAAAAATGTGGCAATTAAAGAGAGCTTTATGCCAAAAAAAAAATATATATCTTCAAAATTTTGAGTAAACGATTCACATACGTACGGAATACAAATGAATCAGAGGAGCTATACGGAACTAAGGATTGGTTGGAATTCCATTTCTGCAGTCATTACTTTGTCGGAAAGCGACAGCTTTTTGAAATATTGAAAAATGTTTTCATTACGATTTGTTTGTAAAACGTAAACGCAAAAAATTGATTATAAGCAAAAGTCAACCGATTTTCAAAACTATTAATTATTTGATAACACAGTATTCGAATTCTCAGTTACTTACTAGGAGCATTAGCTATGTATTTCGATTTTTTAGCTTTATAGTTCTTGTATTTTTGTTTAGTATTTTTTTGTTTGGGACTGAGAGGGCAACTATTTGCGCGAACCCACTGTGAATGTGTGTGAATGTGTGTGAATGTGTGCGAATGTGTGCGAATGTGTGCGAATGAGTGTGAATGGTACGGTGGGTGTTTTTGTGATGTGGAATGTGAATGTGGCTGAATGCTGGCTCTCATTTTTCAAGTATATTCAAATTTCTATAATCATCGTGTTCGCCGTATGTAATAAATCTAATTTCCCACAGCAGCCAGATCAATGCGTTCAAAGGGTTCAATAAACGACCCCAAGAGTGTGTTGTGTTGTGAAGTGTGTGTGTGTGTGTGTGTGTGTGTGTGTGTGTGGACTCTATTGAGTACCACTCGCTGTGCAGTAACCCGGATTTACTTGGAGTACGACTACGACGAGTGTGCAAGTGTATGTAGAATGATACAACAAGAACATAGAACAATGTGCTCGCTACTGCTCACACTGTCTCTCTGTGTAATATGGCCATGTCTGGTCGTTATCGTGGGCCAGTTAAATCAATGTCAGGACGGCATTCAATGGACTGCAGATGACTTCATCGCAACAGACATGGTCTGTCTCTAAGCCTGTTAGCCCCATGCGAGGCTTTTGGGCTTACAATGTGGAACTGGAACTGAACCTGGCGCTGGTTGCTGGTAGCTGGTTGCTCCAGTAGCTCGGGCCAAGACAATGACAGCCAATTACATATGATAACAGACAGTTTTGTAACAACCAGTTTCGTCAGCTGCCAATCAAAAGTGATTATGATCGCACAACAAAACAAGACCAAACAAAACAAAAACTCGTCCACAATTCTAGCCCACCCCACCATAAGCCAACTCCGATCTCCGACTCCAACTCCAACTCCAACTCCGGCTTCGGGTCGAACTGCACACCCTCACACACGCCGCCAGCACCACCTTCGAAGAGTTAGACTTTGTGTTCAGCTTCCACTCACCGCAGCATAAGTCATAAAATCAACAATAAACAAGCTGAAAACGCAGCTAAATGACTTTACAACGCCAACTTTGGGCGTCATGGTCATTGAGCACCGCTCTGTGCAACTATGGGGCCTGAGTCTTGGTCTTGCTCTTGCTCTTGCTCTTGGTCTTGCTCTCGGCCTGAGTCTGAGTTTGTGTCTCAGTCTGGACAAGGGTCTAGGTCTGCGGGCTGTTGCCATTTGTTGTCGAGTCGGGTGTGCGTGCCAGACGACGCGTGTTGACATTAGCTCTTACAATTTATTAGTTTTTATTGTCATTGCGGCTAGAGTTATGGTCTTAGGTTGGGCCTCTTCCTCGGGCGGGGCCAATGGGATAAATCGACAACGCGCATTGTCAAGTCATTGCAATGGTCTTATCAACAGCACCTATGACAAACTGAAAATTACACATTACACTAAAATAATAATGATGAAATCGTTGACAGATAAAATTTTGCTGACCAGGTTACTTTTTACAGCTTTGATTATACACAAACATTTTTGGAATTTGGCGTAGCTAATGATCTGCAACTATCTAAAGGCTTATGAGCTGAGTAATACAAGATCTATTGTACCATCTAAAGAGCCTCAAGTTCCGAGACCAGCCCAATTTTTCAGCACTAATGCAAATATTCTCACCAAGTTTTTTTATATCTAAATTCCATTTAATATCTTTAAGCACATTATTTGAATAGCAATCTTTAAATAATCGTATTGTTCCGGATATCTTATAGAATCCTTAAGAATCCAAATTTCACTATTTCGATTGGTCCTCATTACAGTTCCTCTTATGTCACTGTACGGTATCGGTTGGGAGGGATTGATAAGTCAATTACTTCTGACCGCCAACAACCATGGTGGTTAGGTAGTAGAATACGGACCAGCTGACATACTTGACGGGATCAGCGGAGCCCTCGATCTGAGTTTCCAGAAACTCCGAACCATACTTGGCCATAAAGGACAGGAAGGCCATGGTGCCCATCAGCCAGCTGCTCTCGTTGATGGCCAGATAGGATAGTGATGTTATGTTGCCCAGAATGGTCAAGAGCTTGAGTGTTTCGACAACTTCATCGCCTTCCCCGTCACCCTCGCCCTTGATAAGGCCCACCAGCAGGCAGATGGCCATGGGTACGATGAAGAGCCCATGACCCAAGGCAATATTATTGCCCCCGCCACCAAAGAAGAGCTCTACGTTGACCAGTGGCAAGGGGACTATCTCCAAAATAGCATTACTCGTCTGCTTGGCGCTCTTCGACGTGTCATTGCCAGTGAAACAGTCGACCAGACCAAATAAACCATGACAAAAGCCAATCACGCATGCGGAGAACGCGTATGGATGCTGCTGAGGCCCCATAGCATAGAATCCATATCCTGTAACGCCGCACAGGACTAAGTTGAGTACACCCGATACCGCCGAATTGTCCGACATTTTTGTGTTAATTTCTTTCTGAATTGGGGAAGGGTATTAATAATGTGGAGCAGCCAAAAGCGAATTGGATATTAATTTTCGAAATGCAAAACGTAACGAATTTGAAATTTTACTTATTTACGGAAAAATTCTGATATGTAATTTTATTTCTTTTTCTCTCAAACCGACTGAATTGTGAAATTTGTTCTGTGAAAATGATACTATC
Organism: Drosophila nr. medialis 2 BK-2023a; assembly: GCA_035044325.1. Classification (NCBI taxonomy): domain Eukaryota; kingdom Metazoa; phylum Arthropoda; class Insecta; order Diptera; family Drosophilidae; genus Drosophila; species Drosophila nr. medialis 2 BK-2023a. The sequence goes on from JAWNMH010000391.1 coordinate 173,934, forward strand.
CCAGCTGGGATATGTCGACGACTGCTGCGATTGAAGTTAACCAAACCACTTGACATTTGTCACCTCAGGCAAGTCAAACAAAAAGAAAGAAAACCAAATCCAGATCATGTTGATTACTCTTATCCGGATTTTGATCAATCAAATTTTTGAAAATTTGAAAATTACTTCTACTGCTCAGTTGGCAATAAGAATTAAGTTGGCGTTCACAATTTAAATGTAACTTACCTAGCTTATAATAACAATTAGTACGCCTTATGGCTTGTATGGATTACTAAAGATTCAGCTGAGATATGAGCGCATTTCATCTGCGGAAAAAATTTGTTTAAATGGATTATATGATTATTTCTAATCCTTCAAGATGTATCTTCCTTCTCTTTGTAGCCCGACGGATGTCAGAACAGTCCATTAATTTGGCCAAGTTATCACCTATAATATATTTTCATGTAATTCATTCAAAAATTGTTTTTAGCAATGCCTTAGACCTCCTAGATACTTATAGATAAAATATATGTCCTTTTGAGATCCTTAAGAAAAAATGCAACGGCGAGTCTTCATTGTCATTTTACCCATACAATGTAATAAAAACATAAATTTAATTATAATATAATTGATTTAAAATACTACAACTGCATTGTCGCAGTTGCAGTCGTATTCAAAACTTAATCTTCCAGCTCATCGAGTTCAGACTCATCATCATTGCTATCGGTACCGCCATCTTGTCGCATATTTGTTTGAAGCTGATTGTCCTGTTCGGGAGTCGTATAGATGCGCACATTCTCCTATGTGTAGTCGATGACGTGACGACCCCTCCTTTGCAGATACTGACTATGTCGCAAATAAATCTTGAGGATGCCCTTCACGGCAATGAACGTGAGGCCGCCGAGGAGCGTACGATGCAGCGTCGACGCCACGTTCCCATATATCACACTGCCCAAAATGCTGGAAATGCTGGGCATTAAAATGCCAGCACAAAAGATGCGGGAAAAGGCGATGAAAGCATTGGGTTCGGGCATTTCCTCAACATTATACACCGTCACAACGTTGGCATGGGTGTAGAACATTCTATTGATCAGGGGCAATCTGTGGGCAAGACTATGACGATTTTGCCAGAGTCGTAAAATTATGTCCTCCCACCGGAAGCGCTGACTGATGATCAGGACCACCGGTATTGCTGGCAGTGCGATAGCTTGTAAATATATGTTCACGTTAAAAATGAGCTCGATGCCGAGTTGCAAGCCTAGCACCTGCATGAGCGTGATGTAGCCATATAAGAAGAAAATAACCGAATAAAATATAAATATTAAAACTGACTGAAGTATGTACAAATCTGACGTCTTTCAATCAGATAACACTCACATTCAATTATGATATTCAAATCAAAGGTGTCTCGATCCAATACAACTCACAAAGAAGTCTCTCTTCCAAGGCAATTGAAGCAGTAAAACACTATGTAATTCACATCCTTGTTAATTAATCAAGGACAGTTCCCCCTTTAATTTTATAATTATCCCGTTTCTTAAATAAAATGAATTTTGATCGATGATTACAACAATAACAGGCGACAGACATGCCAAATGCACCAAATACCGACATCAAGTTACAAATAACTAACACTTCGATTCGAGCAAGAAATATGTCACTCTATATATGTATATATATGTATGTATATAATATATATGTATGTACACAGGTTTCGGTGCAGGTTAAGGTGGGCTTACACTGGCAATATGGTCGAATATTTTGCATTTGTTCTGCCAGTTGCTCTGCTAGAGCGACATGTCTGGCATACTCTTGCCAGAGGTTAGTCGCTCGAACATTTCTGGCAATTTGCCGGTCATTCACCCGCCAGAGACGGCTGTCAGAAAACACAGATTGTGCAAATTTGCAATTTCAAATGGAGCCAACACTAGTTTCTGCTGCTGTTAGCTGAATATGTTCTGTATTAAATGTGCATGCATGTTCATATAATTAAACCAATTCATACTTTCACATACAAGTGCTCACTATATATACTATATAGCCATGAAGTATAGTATACCTTATAAGGAAATGAAGCCAAACCACGAAAATCTGTTCGAAAATCCAAAAAATGTAAACGCGAGTTTCCCCCGTCGATATTGAGTGGTGCAAGGCGAAGCGTTATCCTCCCTCGAAGCAATTTGTTATGGCCCCTATTGACATACTTATATAATGTTTTCACATTCCAAATTTAACGAATTTGGAGTTAGCAAACTGTGCCAGCGTGTGTAATACGCAATTCGTCGCTTGGCATTAATTAATCAAAATATAGATAGCCACCGTATGTCAACAGGCCGTGACAAACTAAAACCAATAATCATGCCACATACTTTTGGGCGAAGACAAATTGTTTTTTAAAGTCAATAAAAAACAATGTGTACTTTTAGGGTGAAATATATTGTTTGCATTCTCACACAAATACAAACATTCACAAGAAGCGTACTTTTAAACCAGGATATGGTGCGCTTAAATCGCAAAGATCTTCTCTATCCAAGTATTATGGGCACATCTAGGAACGCAAAAATTTGTGAGCAATTTATTCGCACAGGGAACACTTGCATTTTTGAGATTGTAGGCAATAATGGCGATCAAGAAATATCAGATAATCGGCTATGGCTCAAGCTAAGATGTTAAAAATGTTAATAATCTTAGCATTACATAGTTATTTAATTCTGACTTTAACTTAAGAAGAGATTGACAATTAAATGGCTTAACTTACCCCGGTAGTCTCTACAAGAATCGGTAGTTTTCAATTTGCCTTTTATCATCAAATATAATAACAATTATATTATTGAGTATTGACTTATTATATATCTTATATATTATTGATCTTAGGTGCATTCAAGAACTCTGCATTACAGCATATTAGAGAGTTATAAGTTACCATACTAAGCTCAAAGGAACACTTATATGACATTTAGATAAGTATTGTATGCCTTTGGGATGCTTCTGAGTCCTGCTTGCCACCGAATAAGGAGTTAATTAAACCTTCGGAGTCACAGGTTATCGTTATGAAAAAGTTATTTGAAAAATTGTGGGAATAGACAGCTTGAACTTCAAAACTTTTGAGCAAATTGTCTGTAATTGCTTGAATAACAAGTCAATTAGTAGCGAGCCAAGAGGGTCAAATAGCTTTGATGCGAGCCTATAAAAGCGGCAGCCCACCTGACATGAAGAAATAGACACGCTTGAGAAATGGCAGGTAAATTTGGATTTCGCTTCTTGTACGGGGATCAGCCGCTGGAGCTGTACTTCTATGCGGTGCCGCATCTATGTCTGAACCTCATGGGCTACTGGCCCGGCTGGCTGGATGCGCTGCAGCAACGCGCTCTGATCCATTTTGTGGTGCTGGGCGTGGGTGTTGCGACCGAGATGCATGCCGGCCTGCAGTTTGCAAGGAATGGAGAGATTACGCTTGCCCTGGAGACGTTCTGTCCGGCAGGCACCTCGGCCGTCACATTGCTGAAAATGTTTCTCATGCTGCGCTATAGAAACGATTTATTCAACGTGGTGGCCAATCTACGACAGATGCTGTTCGACGGTGCCAGCCAATCGGACGAAAAGCAAAAGATAAAGCGAAAGAATTTTCTAATGGCATCACGATTCAACTTTTGGCCAGTCTCCGCGGGATTCTTTACATGCACCATGTACAATCTGATCCCGCTTATTTCAGCCATGCTGCAGCACTGGAGACAAGCCGAGCAGATTAGTTGGGACATGCCCTTCAATATGACGTAAGTTGTGTATTAAAGCGTCAATCCCGATCTTGCAGAGGGTATTACAAGTTTGTTCTTAATAAATCTTAGGATATGTCCGTATTTAAGCTGCAGGGAGTATATATACTCCCGAAGCCGCCACAGGAACTGTCGTTTATCTACTAATATTAATAATTAAACTTAGGCTGAGTTTGTAACTTGGTAAAGACTCTTTCTAATTTGGTATCCACTCAGCATGCCCGCTTTCCTACTGCGTGCACCATTCTACCCGGTTACATACATTTTCATCGCCTACACTGGCTACGTGACTATTTTTATGTTCGGCGGCTGTGACGCCTTCTACTTTGAGTTCTGTGTGCACATTGCCACACTGTTCAAGTTCCTGCAGGCCGACATACGTGCGCTTTTCCGGCCAAACGAAGGTAACGTGCAACACAGCAAAACACCAGCAGAGTACCCCGAGCAATCAAGTATCTTTGCACAGGACTCCAGCAGATGGACGACTTGCGAGGCACACTATTTGTTGGATCTCTGGTGCGACTTATCAAGCGGCATAACGATATCATTGAGCTGACTGTGTTCTTTCGCCAACGCTATTGGATTATCACATTGGCGCACTTCTTGTCCGCCAGCATGATGATCGCTTTCAGCATATTCAATCTGATGAACGTCAGTGACAGTGGGCTGGGCACACTGCTCTACATTGGATACACGGTGGCTGCCCTTAGCCAGTTGTTTATCTACTGCTACGGTGGCACTCTGGTCGCTGAGAGCGTACGTTTTTAGCCAGATTCATTCAGATTAGTTAGTGAGTAGACGATTCTCTCCTATTCTCTTGCAGAGTGTCCATCTGGCCACTGTGATGAGCGCCTGTCCCTGGCACATATGCCAACCCAGGCATCGGCTCTACATAATGCTCTTCATTATGCGGTCACAGCGTGCCATCACAATGAATGTGCCCTTTTTCTCGCCCTCGTTGGTCACCTTTGCCGCAGTTCGTATTGAGTACCCAAAGGTTTATCACTTTATTTTCTCTAATCATCGATTCATCTTTTCTTTGAAGATACTGCAAACGTCGGGCTCCCTAATAACGCTGGCCAAGTCTTTTTAATGACCGAACTTTGAAGAATATTTACGCATATGTTAACCCAGCTTATAATCCACTAAAGTTCAATGGGTGATTTTTTTGTTGATTTTGACTGATTAATTTCGACATATTTTTTTAAAGATCTATATTAAATTTCATTAAGGATGATAATTTTTACCGTATGGAAAATGTGAAGTCAACGTTGCATGTACACATGATAATTCCACATGCCCAGTCTCCAGATTTAAATGTTATTGAGGATTTGTGGGCTCTGCTGGAAAATAACATCCGGAAGCACGGCATATCCAGCAAAGAGGATCTCAAAAATGCTCTGCGGGATGAATGGAGCAGAATCAGCCCAGAAACTACCCGGAAGCTGGTATCTTCGATGAATAATAGGTTAAGGAAGTTGTTAAGGATAAAGGATATCATACCAAGTACTTCCGTACTTAAGTTTTAATACGCCAAATATATTACCTTATTTAGACTGGTCCAAATAAGCCCTGACCCAAGAGTAGGGTACTTTTTTACATAATCCAACCTAGCAGGTGGGGAAACCTCAGTTTTTTAGGGTCATATGTTCATATTTGTGGTTAATATATGTACCTACCATCGATCTTTCGAATTTTTGAATAATAATGAATATATCTTTAAGCACATTATTTGAATAGCAATCCTTAAATAATCGTATTGTTCCGGATATCTTATAGAATCCTTAAGAATCCAAATTTCACTATTTCGATTGGTCCTTATTACAGTTCCTCTTTTGTCACGGTTCGGTATCGGTTGGGAGGGATTGATAAGTCAATTACTTCTGGCCGCCAACGACCATGGTGGTTAGGTAGTAGAATACGGACCAGTTGACATACTTGACGCAATCAGCGGAGCCCTTGATCTGAGTTTCCAGAAACTCCGAACCATACTTGGCCATTAAGGATAGGAAGGCCATGGTGCCCATCAGCCAGCTGCCCTCGTTGACGGCCAGATATGATAGTGATGTTATGTTGCCCAGAATGGTCAAGAGCTTGAGTGTTTCGAAAACTTCATCGCCTTCTCCGTCACCCTCGCCCTTGATAAGGCCCACCAGCAGGTAGATGGCCATGGGTACGATGAAGAGCCCATGGCCCAAGGCAACATTATTGCCCTCGCCACCAAAGAAGAGCTCTACGTTGACCAGTAGCAAGGGGACTATCTCCAAAATGGCATTACTCGTCTGCTTGGCGCTCTTCGACGTATCATTGCCAGTGAAACAGTCGACCAGACCAAATAAACCATGACAAAAGACAATCACGCATGCGGAAAGAAACCAAAATCCAGATCATGTTGATTACTCTTATCCGGATTTCGATCAATCAAATTTTTGAAAATTTGAAAAGAAAGAAAGTTGGCGTTCACAATTTAAATGTAACTTACCTAGCTTATAAATATAATTAGTACGACTTATGGCTTGTATAGATTACTAAAGATTCAGCTGAGATATGACCGCATTTCACCTGCGGAAAAATTATTATTTCTAGTCCTTCAAGATGTATCTTCCTTCTATTTGTAGCCCGACGGATGTCAGAACAGTCCATTAATCTGGACAAGTTATCACTGATAATATAATTTCATGTAATTTATTCAAAAATTGTTTTAAGCAATGCCTTAGACCTCCTAGATTCTTATAGATAAAATATATGTCCTTTTGAGATCCTTAAGAAAAAATGCAACGGCGAGTCTTCATTGTCATTTTACCCATACAATGTAATAAAAACATAAATTTAATTATAATATAATTGATTTAAAATACTACAACTGCATTGTCGCAGTTGCAGTCGTATTCAAAACTTCGTCTTCCAGCTCATCGAGTTCAGACTCATCATCATTGCTATCGGTACCGCCATCTTGTCGCATATTTGTTTGAAGCTGATTGTCCTGTTCGGGAGTCGTATAGATGCGCACATTCTCCTATGTGTAGTCGATGACGTGACGACCCCTTCTTTGCAGATACTGACTATGTCGCAAATAAATCTTGAGGATGCCCTTCACGGCAATGAACGTGAGGCCGCCGAGGAGCGTACGATGCAGCGTCGACGCCACGTTCCCATATATCACACTGCCCAAAATGCTGGAAATGCTGGGCATTAAAATGCCAGCACAAAAGATGCGGGAAAAGGCGATGAAAGCATTGGGTTCGGGCATTTCCTCAACATTATACACCGTCTCAACGTTGGCATGGTTGTAGAACATTCTATTGATCAGGGGCAATCTGCGGGCAAGACTATGACGATTTTGCCAGAGTCGCAAAATGATGTCCTCCCACCGGAAGCGCTGACTGATGATCAGGACCACCGGTATTGCTGGCAGTGCGATAGCTTGTAAATATATGCTCACGTTAAAAATGAGCTCGATGCCGAGTTGCAAGCCTAGCATCTGCATGAGCGTGATGTAGCCATATAAGAAGGCCGCCAAGTAGACGAAGAGAAAAACGGCGATAGCGACACCGAAAGCGACACTGAATTGACTGTAACGACGGATCACAACCAGGCAGAGTTCCAAGAACATGGCGATGCGGCTCATCTTCGGCAAAATGAGGAGATACTCAAAGTGGCACTGCGGGCAAGTCACTTTCGTTTGCGAATTGCCATTCTGCTTCTCATCAATCCAGCGGCAGAGGCATCTCTCATGCACCCACTTGGTGCTGCCGCGGCAGTGGCACGGGTGCACCCAGGTGGCACGACGGTTCTCCGATTCGGTGTCACGGCATATCCAACAGGTACGCTCTGATTCTGGCTCCCCGGTAGGGTTTAAAGCAATCTCGCGACCTGCCATGAAAAAACCGAATAAAATATAAATATTAAAACTCACTGAAGTATGTACAAATCTGACGTCTTTCAATCAGATAACACTCACATTCAATTATGATATCCAAATCAAAGGTGTCTCGATCGAATACAACTCGCAAATAAGTCTCTCTCCCAAGGCAATTGAAGCAGTAAAACACTATGTAATTCACATCCTTGTTAATTAATCAAGGACAGTTCTACCTTTAATTCGATAATTATCCCGTTTCTTAAATAAAATGAGTTTTAATCGATGATTACAACAATAACAGGCGACGGACATGCCAAATGCACCAAATACCGACATCAAGTTACAAATAACTAACACTTCGATTCGAGCAAGAAATATGTCACTCTATATATGTATATATATGTATGTATATAATATATATGTATGTACACAGGTTTCGGTGCAGGTTAAGGTGGGCTTACACTGGCAATATGGTAGAATATTTTGCATTTGTTCTGCCAGTTGCTCTGCTAGAGCGACATGTCTGGCATACTCTTGCCAGAGGTTAGTCGCTCGAACATTTCTGGCAATTTGCCGGTCATTCACGCGCCAGAGACGGCTGTCAGAAAACACAGATTGTGCAAATTTGCAATTTCAAATGGAGCCAACACTAGTTTCTGCTGCTGATAGCTGAATATGTTCTGTATTAAATGTGCATGCATGTTCATATAGTTATACCTATTCATACTTTTATATGCAATTTCTCACTATATATACTATATAGCCATGAAGTATACATACAGTATACCTTATAAGGAAATGAAGCCAAACCACGAAAATCTGTTCGAAAATCCAAAAAATGTTAACGCGAGTTTCCCCCGCCGATATTGTGTGGTGCAAGGCGAAGCGTTATCCTCCCTCGAAGCAATTTGTTATGGCCCCTATTGACATACTTATATAATGTTTTCATATTCAATATTTAACGAATTTGGAGTTAGCGAACTGTGCCAGCGTGTGTAATACGCAATTCGTCGCTTGGCATTAATTAATCAAAATATAGATAGCCACCGTATGTCAACAGGCCGTGACAAACTAAAACCAATAATCATGCCACATACTTTTGGGCGAAGACAAATTGTTTTTTAAAGTCAATAAAAAACAATGTGTAGTTTTAGGTACTATATTGTTTGCATACTCACACAAACACAAACATACACAAAACGCAAAGATCTTCTCTATCCAAGTATTATGGGCACATCTAGGAACGCAAAAATTTGTGAGCAATTTATTCGCACAGGGAACACTTGCATTTTTGAGATTGTACGCAATAATGGCGATCAAGAAATATCAGATAATCGGCTATGGCTTAAGCTAAGATGTTAAAAATGTTAATAATCTTAGCATTACATAGTTATTTAATTCTGACTTTAACTTAAGAAGAGATTGACAATTGAATGGCTTAACTAACCCCGGTAGTCTCTACAAGAATCGGTAGTTTTCAATTTGCCTTTTATCATCAAATATAATAACAATTATATTATTGAGTATTGACTTATTATATATCTTATATATTATTGATCTTAGGTGCATTCAAGAACTCTGACTTACAGCATATAAGAGAGTTGTAAGTTACCTTACTAAGCTCAAAGGAACACTTATTTCATATTTAGATAAGTATTGTATGCCTTTGGGATGCTTCTGAGTCCTGCTTGCCACCGAATAAGGAGTTGATTAAACCTTCGGGGGCACAGGTTATCGCGATGAAAAAGTTATTTGACAAATTGTGGGAATAGGCAGCTTGAACTTCAAAACTTTTGAGCAAATTGTCTGTAATTGCTTGAATAACAAGTCAATTAGTAGCGAGCCAAGAGGGTCAAATAGCTTTGATGCGAGCCTATAAAAGCGGCAGCCCACCTGACCTGACGCAATAGACACGCTTGAGAAATGGCAGGTAAATTTGGATTTCGCTTCATGTACGGGGATCAGCCGCTGGACCTGTACTTCTATGCGGTGCCGCATCTACAGTGACTCACACTTCAACTCGACCATTGCCAAAGAAAAAAAGTAATTGCTCAATCCGATTTGCGTCGACGAAGCGCCGAATGATGTTATGCACAGTTGAGTTGTATAGAAACGATTTATTCAACGTGGTGGCCAATCTACGACAGATGCTGTTCGACGGTGCCAGCCAATCGGACGAAAAGCAAAAGATAAAGCGAAAGAATTTTCTAATGGCATCACGATTCAACTTTTGGCCAGTCTCCGCGGGATTCTTTACATGCACCATGTACAATCTGATCCCGCTTATTTCAGCCATGCTGCAGCACTGGAGACAAGCCGAGCAGATTAATTGGGACATGCCCTTCAATATGACGTAAGTTGTGTATTAAAGCGGCAATCCAGATCTTGCAGAGGGTATTACAAGTTTGTTCTTAATAAATATTGGGATATGTCAGTGTTTAAGCTGCAGGTGGTATAAATACTCCCGAAGCCGCCACAGGAACTGTCGTTTATCTACTTATATTAGTAATTAAACTTAGGCTGAGTCTGTAACTTGGTAAAGACTCTTTCTAATTTGGTATCCACTCAGCATGCCCGCTTTCCTACTGCGTGCACCATTCTACCCGGTTACATACATTTTCATCGCCTACACTGGCTACGTGACTATTTTTATGTTCGGCGGCTGTGACGCCTTCTACTTTGAGTTCTGTGTGCACATTGCCACACTGTTCAAGTTCCTGCAGGCCGACATACGTGCGCTTTTCCGGCCAAACGAAGGTAACGTGCAACACAGCAAAACACCAGCAGAGTACCCCGAGCAATCAAGTATCTTTGCACAGGACTCCAGCAGATGGACGACTTGCGAGGCACACTATTTGTTGGATCTCTGGTGCGACTTATCAAGCGGCATAACGATATCATTGAGCTGACTGTGTTCTTTCGCCAACGCTATTGGATTATCACATTGGCGCACTTCTTGTCCGCCAGCATGATGATCGCTTTCAGCATATTCAATCTGATGACCGTCAGCGACAGTGGACTGGGCACACTGCTCTACATTGGATACACGGTGGCTGCCCTTAGCCAGTTGTTTATCTACTGCTACGGTGGCACTCTGGTCGCTGAGAGCGTACGTTTTTAGCCAGATTCATTCAGATTAGAGTGTCCATCTGGCCACTGTGATGAGCGCCTGTCCCTGGCACATATGCCAACCCAGGCATCGGCTCTACATAATGCCCTTCATTATTCGGTCCCACCGTGCCATCACAATGAATGTGCCCTTTTTCTCGCCCTCGTTGGTCACCTTTGCCGCAGTTCGTATTGAGTACCCAAAAGTTTATCACTTTATTTTCTCTAATCATCGATTCATCTTTTCTTTGAAGATACTGCAAACGTCGGGCTCCCTAATAACGCTGGCCAAGTCTTTTTAATGACCGAACTTTGAAGAATATTTACGCATATGTTAACCCAGCTTATAATCCACTAAAGTTCAATCGGTGATTTTTTTGTTGATTTTGACTGATTAATTTCGACATATTTTTTTAAAGATCTATATTAAATTTCATTAAGGATGATAATTTTTACCGTATGGAAAATGTGAAGTCAACGTTGCATGTACACATGATAATTCCACATGCCCAGTCTCCAGATTTAAATGTTATTGAGGATTTGTGGGCTCTGCTGGAAAATAACATCCGGAAGCACGGCATATCCAGCAAAGAGGATCTCAAAAATGCTCTGCGGGATGAATGGAGCAGAATCAGCCCAGCAACTACCCGGAAGCTGGTATCTTCGATGAATAATAGGTTAAGGAAGTTGTTAAGGATAAAGGATATCATACCAAGTACTTCCGTACTTAAGTTTTAATACGCCAAATATATTACTTTATTTAGACTGGTCCAAATAAGCTCTGACCTAAAAGTAGGGTACTTTTTTACATAATCCAACCTAGCAGGTGGGGAAACCTCAGTTTTTTAGGGTCATATGTTCATATTTGTGGTTAATATATGTACCTACCATCGATCTTTCGAATTTTTGAATAATAATGAATATATCTTTAAGCACATTATTTGAATAGCAATCCTTAAATAATCGTATTGTTCCGGATATCTTATAGAATCCTTAAGAATCCAAATTTCACTATTTCGATTGGTCCTTATTACAGTTCCTCTTTTGTCACGGTTCGGTATCGGTTGGGAGGGATTGATAAGTCAATTACTTCTGGCCGCCAACGACCATGGTGGTTAGGTAGTAGAATACGGACCAGCTGACATACTTGACGCAATCAGCGGAGCCCTTGATCTGAGTTTCCAGAAACTCCGAACCATACTTGGCCATTAAGGATAGGAAGGCCATGGTGCCCATCAGCCAGCTGCCCTCGTTGACGGCCAGATATGATAGTGATGTTATGTTGCCCAGAATGGTCAAGAGCTTGAGTGTTTCGAAAACTTCATCGCCTTCTCCGTCACCCTCGCCCTTGATAAGGCCCACCAGCAGGTAGATGGCCATGGGTACGATGAAGAGCCCATGGCCCAAGGCAACATTATTGCCCTCGCCACCAAAGAAGAGCTCTACGTTGACCAGTAGCAAGGGGACTATCTCCAAAATGGCATTACTCGTCTGCTTGGCGCTCTTCGACGTATCATTGCCAGTGAAACAGTCGACCAAACCAAATAAACCATGACAAAAGACAATCACGCATGCGGAAAGAAACCAAAATCCAGATCATGTTGATTACTCTTATCCGGATTTCGATCAATCAAATTTTTGAAAATTTGAAAAGAAAGAAAGTTGGCGTTCACAATTTAAATGTAACTTACCTAGCTTATAAATATAATTAGTACGACTTATGGCTTGTATAGATTACTAAAGATTCAGCTGAGATATGACCGCATTTCATCTGCGGAAAAATTATTATTTCTAGTCCTTCAAGATGTATCTTCCTTCTATTTGTAGCCCGACGGATGTCAGAACAGTCAATTAATCCGGACAAGTTATCACCGATAATATAATTTCATGTAATTTATTCAAAAATTGTTTTTAGCAATGCCTTAGACCTCCTAGATACTTATAGATAAAATATGTCCTTTTGAGATCCTTAAGAAAAAATGCAACGGCGAGTCTTCATTGTCATTTTACCCATACAATGTAATAAAAACATAAATTTAATTATAATATAATTGATTTAAAATACTACAACTGCATTGTCGCAGTTGCAGTCGTATTCAAAGCTTCGTCTTCCAGCTCATCGAGTTCAGACTCATCATCATTGCTATCGGTACCGCCATCTTGTCGCATATTTGTTTGAAGCTGATTGTCCTGTTCGGGAGTCGTATAGATGCGCACATTCTCCTATGTGTAGTCAATGACGTGACGACCCCTCCTTTGCAGATATTGACTATGTCGCAAATAAATCTTGAGGATGCCCTTCACGGCAATGAACGTGAGGCCGCCGAGGAGCGTACGATGCAGCGTCGACGCCACGTTCCCATATATCACACTGCCCAAAATGCTGGAAATGCTGGGCATTAAAATGCCAGCACAAAAGATGCGGGAAAAGGCGATGAAAGCATTGGGTTCGGGCATTTCCTCAACATTATACACCGTCACAACGTTGGCATGGGTGTAGAACATTCTATTGATCAGGGGCAATCTGCGGGCAAGACTATGACGATTTTGCCAGAGTCGCAAAATGATGTCCTCCCACCGGAAGCGCTGACTGATGATCAGGACCACCGGTATTGCTGGCAGTGCGATAGCTTGTAAATATATGCTCACGTTAAAAATGAGCTCGATGCCGAGTTGCAAGCCTAGCACCTGCATGAGCGTGATGTAGCCATATAAGAAGGCCGCCAAGTAGACGAAGAGAAAAACGGCGATACCGACACCGAAAGCGACACTGAATTGACTGTAACGACGGATCACAACCAGGCAGAGTTCCAAGAACATGGCGATGCGGCTCATCTTCGGCAAAATGAGGAGATACTCAAAGTGGCACTGCGGGCAAGTCACTTTCGTTTGCGAATTGCCATTCTGCTTCTCATCAATCCAGCGGCAGAGGCATCTCTCATGCACCCACTTGGTGCTGCCGCGGCAGTGGCACGGGTGCACCCAGGTGGCACGACGGTTCTCCGATTCGGTGTCACGATGTCACGGCATATCCAACAGGTACGCTCTGATTCTGGCTCCCCGGTAGGGTTTAAAGCAATCTCGCGACCTGCCATGAAAAAACCGAATAAAATATAAATATTAAAACTCACTGAAGTATGTACAAATCTGACGTCTTTCAATCAGATAACACTCACATTCAATTATGATATCCAAATCAAAGGTGTCTCGATCGAATACAACTCGCAAATAAGTCTCTCTCCCAAGGCAATTGAAGCAGTAAAACACTATGTAATTCACATCCTTGTTAATTAATCAAGGACAGTTCTACCTTTAATTCGATAATTATCCCGTTTCTTAAATAAAATGAGTTTTAATCGATGATTACAACAATAACAGGCGACGGACATGCCAAATGCACCAAATACCGACATCAAGTTACAAATAACTAACACTTCGATTCGAGCAAGAAATATGTCACTCTATATATGTATATATATGTATATAATATATATGTAAGTATGTACACAGGTTTCGGTGCAGGTTAAGGTGGGCTTACACTGGCAATATGGTCGAATATTTTGCATTTGTTCTGCCAGTTGCTCTGCTAGAGCGACATGTCTGGCATACTCTTGCCAGAGGTTAGTCGCTCGAACATTTCTGGCAATTTGCCGGTTATTCACCCGCCAGAGACGGCTGTCAGAAAACACAGATTGTGCAAATTTGCAATTTCAAATGGAGCCAACACTAGTTTCTGCCGCTGTTAGCTGAATATGTTCTGTATTAAATGTGCATGCATGTTCATATAATTATACCTATTTATACTTTTATATGCAATTTCTCACTATATATACTATATAGCCATGAAGTACAGTATACCTTATAAGGAAATGAAGCCAAACCACGAAAATCTGTTCGAAAATCCAAAAAATGTAAACGCGAGTTTCCCCCGCCGATATTGAGTGGTGCAAGGCGAAGCGTTATCCTCCCTCGAAGCAATTTGTTATGGCCCCTATTGACATACTTATATAATGTTTTCAAATTCCAAATTTAACGAATTTGGAGTTAGCAAACTGTGCCAGCGTGTGTAATACGCAATTCGTCGCTTGGCATTAATTAATCAAAATATAGATAGCCACCGTATGTCAACAGGCCGTGACAGACTAAAACCAATAATCATGCCACATACTTTTGGGCGAGGACAAATTGTTTTTTAAAGTCAATAAAAAACAATGTGTAGTTTTAGGTACTATATTGTTTGCATACTCACACAAACACAAACATACACAAAACGCAAAGATCTTCTCTATCCAAGTATTATGGGCACATCTAGGAACGCAAAAATTTGTGAGCAATTTATTCGCACAGGGAACACTTGCATTTTTGAGATTGTACGCAATAATGGCGATCAAGAAATATCAGATAATCGGCTATGGCTTAAGCAAAGATGTCAAAAATGTTAATAATCTTAGCATTACATAGTTATTTAATTCTGACTTTAACTTAAGAAGAGATTGACAATTGAATGGCTTAACTTACCCCGGTAGTCTCTACAAGAATCGGTAGTTTTCAATTTGCTTATTATCATCAAATATAATAACAATTATATTATTGAGTATTGACTTATTATATATCTTATATATTATTGATCTTAGGTGCATTCAAGAACTCTGACTTACAGCATATTAGAGAGTTGTAAGTTACTATACTAAGCTCAAAGGAACACTTATTTGACATTTAGATAAGTATTGTATGTCTTTGGGATGCTTCTGAGTCCTGCTTGCCACCGAATAAGGAGTTAATTTAACCTTCGGGGGCACAGGTTATCGCGATGAAAAAGTTATTTGACAAATTGTGGGAATAGGCAGCTTGAACTTCAAAACTTTTGAGCAAATTGTCTGTAATTGCTTGAATAACAAGTCAATTAGTAGCGAGCCAAGAGGGTCAAATAGCTTTGATGCGAGCCTATAAAAGCGGCAGCCCACCTGACCTGACGCAATATACACGCTTGAGAAATGGCAGGTAAATTTGGATTTCGCTTCTTGTACGAGGATCAGCCGCTGGACCTGTACTTCTATGCGGTGCCGCATCTACAGTGACTCACACTTCATCTCGACCATTGTCAAAGAAAAAAAGTAATTGCTCAATCCGATTTGCCTCGACGAAGCGCCGAATGATGTTATGCACAGTTGAGTTGTTCAGATTGACCATTTCAGCTAATTGGAGATGTGAATATCCTTTTTGGAAGTGTTCCGGGATGAGTTTCCGTCGTGCAATGGTAGTCGCATTGCCGTCACATTGCTGAAAATGTTTCTCATGCTGCGCTATAGAAACGATTTATTCAACGTGGTGGCCAATCTACGACAGATGCTGTTCGACGGTGCCAGCCAATCGGACGAAAAGGAAAGATAAAGCGAAAGAATTTTCTAATGGCATCACGATTCAACTTTTGGCCAGTCTCCGCGGGATTCCTTACATGCACCATGTACAATCTGATCCCGCTTATTTCAGCCATGCTGCAGCACTGGAGACAAGCCGAGCAGATTAATTGGGACATGCCCTTCAATATGACGTAAGTTGTGCATTAAAGCGGCAATCCCGATCTTGCAGAGGGTATTACAAGTTTGTTCTTAATAAATATTGGGATATGTCAGTGTTTAAGCTGCAGGTGGTATAAATACTCCCGAAGCCGCCACAGGAACTGTCGTTTATCTACTTATATTAGTAATTAAACTTAGGCTGAGTCTGTAACTTGGTAAAGACTCTTTCTAATTTGGTATCCACTCAGCATGCCCGCTTTCCTACTGCGTGCACCATTCTACCCGGTTACATACATTTTCATCGCCTACACTGGCTACGTGACTATTTTTATGTTCGGCGGCTGTGACGCCTTCTACTTTGAGTTCTGTGTGCACATTGCCACACTGTTCAAGATCCTGCAGGCCGACATACGTGCGCTTTTCCGGCCAAACGAAGGTAACGTGCAACACAGCAAAACACCAGCAGAGTACCCCGAGCAATCAAGTATCTTTGCACAGGACTCCAGCAGATGGACGACTTGCGAGGCACACTATTTGTTGGATCTCTGGTGCGACTTATCAAGCGGCATAACGATATCATTGAGCTGGCTGTGTTCTTTCGCCAACGCTATTGGATTATCACATTGGCGCACTTCTTGTCCGCCAGCATGATGATCGCTTTCAGCATATTCAATCTGGGCACACTGCTCTACATTGGATACACTGTGGCTGCCCTTAGCCAGTTGTTTATCTACTGCTACGGTGGCACTCTGGTCGCTGAGAGCGTACGTTTTTAGCCAGATTCATTCAGATTAGAGTGTCCATCTGGCCACTGTGATGAGCGCCTGTCCCTGGCACATATGCCAACCCAGGCATCGGCTCTACATAATGCCCTTCATTATTCGGTCCTACCGTGCCATCACAATGAATGTGCCCTTTTTCTCGCCCTCGTTGGTCACCTTTGCCGCAGTTCGTATTGAGTACCCAAAGGTTTATCACTTTATTTTCTCTAATCATCGATTCATCTTTTCTTTGAAGATACTGCAAACGTCGGGCTCCCTAATAACGCTGGCCAAGTCTTTTTAATGACCGAACTTTGAAGAATATTTAAGCATATGTTAACCCAGCTTATAATCCATTAAAGTTCAATGGGTGATTTTTTTGTTGATTTTGACTGATTAATTTCGACATATTTTTTTAAAGATCTATATTAAATTTCATTAAGCACGATAATTTTTACCGTATGGAAAATGTGAAGTCAACGTTGCATGTACACATGATAATTCCACATGCCCAGTCTCCAGATTTAAATGTTATTCAGGATTTGTGGGCTCTGCTGGAAAATAACATCCGGAAGCACGGCATATCCAGCAAAGAGGATCTCAAAAATGCTCTGCGGGATGAATGGAGCAGAATCAGCCCAGAAGCTACCCGGAAGCTGGTATCTTCGATGAATAATAGGTTAAGGAAGTTGTTAAGGATAAAGGATATCATACCAAGTATAAACATCCTTACTTAAGTTTTAATACGCCAAATATATTACTTTATTTAGACTGGTCCAAATAAGCTCTGACCTAAAAGTAGAGTACTTTTTTACATAATCCTACCTTGCAGGTGGGGAAACATCAGTTTTTTAGGGTCATATGTTCATATTTGTGGTTAATATATGTACCTACCATCGATCTTTCGAATTTTTGAAAAATAATGAATATATCTTTAAGCACATTATTTGAATAGCAATCCTTAAATAATCGTATTGTTCCGGATATCTTATAGAATCCTTAAGAATCCAAATTTCACTATTTCGATTGGTCCTTATTACAGTTCCTCTTTTGTCACGGTTCGGTATCGGTTGGGAGGGATTGATAAGTCAATTACTTCTGGCCGCCAACGACCATGGTGGTTAGGTAGTAGAATACGGACCAGCTGACATACTTGACGGGATCAGCGGAGCCCTCGATATGAGTTTCCAGAAACTCCGAACCATACTTGGCCATTAAGGATAGGAAGGCCATGGTGCCCATCAGCCAGCTGCCTTCGTTGACGGCCAGATATGATAGTGATGTTATGTTGCCCAGAATGGTCAAGAGCTTGAGTGTTTCGAAAACTTCATCGCCTTCTCCGTCACCCTCGCCCTTGATAAGGCCCACCAGCAGGCAGATGGCCATGGGTACGATGAAGAGACCATGGCCCAAGGCAATATTATTGCCCCCGCCACCAAAGAAGAGCTCTACGTTGACCAGTGGCAAGGGGACTATCTCCAAAATGGCATTACTCGTCTGCTTGGCGCTCTTCGACGAATCATTGCCAGTGAAACAGTCGACCAGACCAAATAAACCATGACAAAAGACAATCACGCATGCGGAAAGAAACCAAAATCCAGATCATGTTGATTACTCTTATCCGGATTTTGATCAATCAAATTTTTGAAAATTTGAAAAGAAAGAAAGTTGGCGTTCACAATTTAAATGTAACTTACCTAGCTTATAAATATAATTAGTACGACTTATGGCTTGTATGGATTACTAAAGATTCAGCTGAGATATGACCGCATTTCATCTGCGGAAAAATTATTATTTCTAGTCCTTCAAGATGTATCTTCCTTCTATTTGTAGCCCGACGGATGTCAGAACAGTCCATTAATTTGGCCAAGTTATCACCGATAGTATAATTTCATGTAATTTATTCAAAAATTATTTTTAGCAATGCCTTAGACCTCCAACCATGTAACTCAACGGCGAGTCTTCATTGTCATTTTACCCATACAATGTAATAAAAACATAAATTTAATTATAATATAATTGATTTAAAATACTACAACTGCATTGTCGCAGTTGCAGTCGTATTCAAAACTTAATCTTCCAGCTCGTAGACTCATCATCATTGCTATCGGTACCGCCATCTTGTCGCATATTTGTTTGAAGCTGATTGTCCTGTTCGGGAGTCGTATAGATGCGCACATTCTCCTATGTGTAGTCGATGACGTGACGACCCCTCCTTTGCAGATATTGACTATGTCGCAAATAAATCTTGAGGATGCCCTTCACGGCAATGAACGTGAGGCCGCCGAGGAGCGTACGATGCAGCGTCGACGCCACGTTCCCATATATCACACTGCCCAAAATGCTGGAAATGCTGGGCATTAAAATGCCAGCACAAAAGATGCGGGAAAAGGCGATGAAAGCATTGGGTTCGGGCATTTCCTCTACATTATACACCGTCTCAACGTTGGCATGGTTGTAGAACATTCTATTCATCAGGGGCAATCTGTGGGCAAGACTATGACGATTTTGCCAGAGTCGCAAAATGATGTCCTCCCACCGGAAGCGCTGACTGATGATCAGGACCACCGGTATTGCTGGCAGTGCGATAGCTTGTAAATATATGCTCACGTTAAAAATGAGCTCGATGCCGAGTTGCAAGCCTAGCACCTGCATGAGCGTGATGTAGCCATATAAGAAGGCCGCCAAGTAGACGAAGAGAGAACCGGCGATACCGACACCGAAAGCGACACTGAATTGACTGTAACGACGGATCACAACCAGGCAGAGTTCCAGGAACATGGCGATGCGGCTCATCTTCGGCAAAATGAGGAGATACTCAAAGTGGCACTGCGGGCAAGTCACTTTCGTTTGCGAATTGCCATTCTGCTTCTCATCAATCCAGCGGCAGAGGCATCTCTCATGCACCCACTTGGTGCTGCCGCGGCAGTGGCACGGGTGCACCCAGGTGGCACGACGGTTCTCCGATTCGGTGTCACGGCATATCCAACAGGTACGCTCTGATTCTGGCTCCCCGGTAGGGTTTAAAGCAATCTCGCGACCTGCCATGAAAAAACCGAATAAAATATAAATATTAAAACTCACTGAAGTATGTACAAATCTGACGTCTTTCAATCAGATAACACTCACATTCAATTATGATATCCAAATCAAAGGTGTCTCGATCGAATACAACTCGCAAATAAGTCTCTCTCCCAAGGCAATTGAAGCAGTAAAACACTATGTAATTCACATCCTTGTTAATTAATCAAGGACAGTTCTACCTTTAATTCGATAATTATCCCGTTTCTTAAATAAAATGAGTTTTAATCGATGATTACAACAATAACAGGCGACGGACATGCCAAATGCACCAAATACCGACATCAAGTTACAAATAACTAACACTTCGATTCGAGCAAGAAATATGTCACTCTATATATGTATATATATGTATATAATATATATGTAAGTATGTACACAGGTTTCGGTGCAGGTTAAGGTGGGCTTACACTGGCAATATGGTCGAATATTTTGCATTTGTTCTGCCAGTTGCTCTGCTAGAGCGACATGTCTGGCATACTCTTGCCAGAGGTTAGTCGCTCGAACATTTCTGGCAATTTGCCGGTTATTCACCCGCCAGAGACGGCTGTCAGAAAACACAGATTGTGCAAATTTGCAATTTCAAATGGAGCCAACACTAGTTTCTGCCGCTGTTAGCTGAATATGTTCTGTATTAAATGTGCATGCATGTTCATATAATTATACCTATTTATACTTTTATATGCAATTTCTCACTATATATACTATATAGCCATGAAGTACAGTATACCTTATAAGGAAATGAAGCCAAACCACGAAAATCTGTTCGAAAATCCAAAAAATGTAAACGCGAGTTTCCCCCGCCGATATTGAGTGGTGCAAGGCGAAGCGTTATCCTCCCTCGAAGCAATTTGTTATGGCCCCTATTGACATACTTATATAATGTTTTCATATTCCAAATTTAACGAATTTGGAGTTAGCGAACTGTGCCAGCGTCGCTTGGCATTAATTAATCAAAATATAGATAGCCACCGTATGTCAACAGGCCGTGACAGACTAAAACCAATAATCATGCCACATACTTTTGGGCGAAGACAAATTGTTTTTTAAAGTCAATAAAAAACAATGTGTAGTTTTAGGTACTATATTGTTTGCATACTCACACAAACACAAACATACACAAAACGCAAAGATCTTCTCTATCCAAGTATTATGGGCACATCTAGGAACGCAAAAATTTGTGAGCAATTTATTCGCACAGGGAACACTTGCATTTTTGAGATTGTACGCAATAATGGCGATCAAGAAATATCAGATAATCGGCTATGGCTTAAGCAAAGATGTCAAAAATGTTAATAATCTTAGCATTACATAGTTATTTAATTCTGACTTTAACTTAAGAAGAGATTGACAATTGAATGGCTTAACTTACCCCGGTAGTCTCTACAAGAATCGGTAGTTTTCAATTTGCTTATTATCATCAAATATAATAACAATTATATTATTGAGTATTGACTTATTATATATCTTATATATTATTGATCTTAGGTGCATTCAAGAACTCTGACTTACAGCATATTAGAGAGTTGTAAGTTACCATACTAAGCTCAAAGGAACACTTATTTGACATTTAGATAAGTATTGTATGCCTTTGGGATGCTTCTGAGTCCTGCTTGCCACCGAATAAGGAGTTAATTAAACCTTCGGGGGCACAGGTTATCGCGATGAAAAAGTTATTTGACAAATTGTGGGAATAGGCAGCTTGAACTTCAAAACTTTTGAGCAAATTGTCTGTAATTGCTTGAATAACAAGTCAATTAGTAGCGAGCCAAGAGGGTCAAATAGCTTTGATGCGAGCCTATAAAAGCGGCAGCCCACCTGACCTGACGCAATATACACGCTTGAGAAATGGCAGGTAAATTTGGATTTCGCTTCTTGTACGAGGATCAGCCGCTGGACCTGTACTTCTATGCGGTGCCGCATCTACAGTGACTCACACTTCAACTCGACCATTGCCAAAGAAAAAAAGTAATTGCTCAATCCGATTTGCGTCGACGAAGCGCCGAATGATGTTATGCACAGTTGAGTTGCTCAGATTGACCATTTCAGCTAATTGGAGATGTGAATATCCTTTTTGGAAGTGTTCCAGGATGAGTTTCCGTCGTGCAATGGTAGTCGCATTGCCGTCACATTGCTGAAAATGTTTCTCATGCTGCGCTATAGAAACGATTTATTCAACGTGGTGGCCAATCTACGACAGATGCTGTTCGACGGTGCCAGCCAATCGGACGAAAAGGAAAGATAAAGCGAAAGAATTTTCTAATGGCATCACGATTCAACTTTTGGCCAGTCTCCGCGGGATTCCTTACATGCACCATGTACAATCTGATCCCGCTTATTTCAGCCATGCTGCAGCACTGGAGACAAGCCGAGCAGATTAATTGGGACATGCCCTTCAATATGACGTAAGTTGTGCATTAAAGCGTCAATCCCGATCTTGCAGAGGGTATTACAAGTTTGTTCTTAATAAATCTTGGGATATGTCCGTATTTAAGCTGCAGGGAGTATATATACTCCCGAAGCCGCCACAGGAACTGTCGTTTATCTACTCATATTAATAATTAAACTTAGGCTGAGTCTGTAACTTGGTAAAGACTCTTTCTAATTTGGTATCCACTCAGCATGCCCGCTTTCCTACTGCGTGCACCATTCTACCCGGTTACATACATTTTCATCGCCTACACTGGCTACGTGACTATTTTTATGTTCGGCGGCTGTGACGCCTTCTACTTTGAGTTCTGTGTGCACATTGCCACACTGTTCAAGTTCCTGCAGGCCGACATACGTGCGCTTTTCCGGCCAAACGAAGGTAACGTGCAACACAGCAAAACACCAGCAGAGTACCCCGAGCAATCAAGTATCTTTGCACAGGACTCCAGCAGATGGACGACTTGCGAGGCACACTATTTGTTGGATCTCTGGTGCGACTTATCAAGCGGCATAACGATATCATTGAGCTGACTGTGTTCTTTCGCCAACGCTATTGGATTATCACATTGGCGCACTTCTTGTCCGCCAGCATGATGATCGCTTTCAGCATATTCAATCTGATGACCGTCAGCGACAGTGGACTGGGCACACTGCTCTACATTGGATACACGGTGGCTGCCCTTAGCCAGTTGTTTATCTACTGCTACGGTGGCACTCTGGTCGCTGAGAGCGTACGTTTTTAGCCAGATTCATTCAGATTAGAGTGTCCATCTGGCCACTGTGATGAGCGCCTGTCCCTGGCACATATGCCAACCCAGGCATCGGCTCTACATAATGCTCTTCATTATGCAGTCCCAGCGTGCCATCACAATGAATGTGCCCTTTTTCTCGCCCTCGTTGGTCACCTTTGCCGCAGTTCGTATTGAGTACCCAAAGGTTTATCACTTTATTTTCTCTAATCATCGATTCATCTTTTCTTTGAAGATACTGCAAACGTCGGGCTCCCTAATAACGCTGGCCAAGTCTTTTTAATGACCGAACTTTGAAGAATATTTACGCATATGTTAACCCAGCTTATAATCCTTAATATCGAAGGACACTTTATGTTTCAAATGCAAAATACACTGTTCCACTAAAGTTCAATCGGTGATTTTTTTGTTGATTTTGACTGATTAATTTCGACATATTTTTAATATATTACTTTATTTAGACTGGTCCAAATAAGCTCTGACCTAAAAGTAGGGTACTTTTTTACATAATCCTACCTAGCAGGTGGGAAAACCTCAGTTTTTTAGGATCATATGTTCATATTGGTGGTTAATGTATGTACCTACCATCGATTTTTCGAATTTTTGAACAATAATGGCAGGCAAATACATTTTTTGCTTGACACTGGTTCAATTAAGCAGTGAGCCTCTGTATATCGCTCATTGGCTGATCCACTTATTTGTGTATATCCGCAAGGATTAATCTGTCCAATAACCTGTACTACAACAAAACTGCCTTCAATTTTTCAGAAAGTGAGAGAACGTAAATTTCATTATGTAAATTTTCGCAATTTCGGTACTATTTTTAATATTTCGCAAATCTACTTTCTAAATATAGATTTCATAAAATCGAATACATACTTATTCAGTAAATGTAAGTTTGATTTTCATAAAAGTGAATATGCAGTCGATTTTTTTTTAGAGTGTAGTTGTGTTCGTACGTTGCTCTGTTTATCGTTCACGACGTATCACCGTATCACGATATTATAGCCTATGCAGCAGCGCTCGTGTATGCCACAAAATAGGGGGCACAGGACAAGCATTTGCGTCAGCGTGCGACGTGCGTTGCTCAGTGCTGCTGAGGCAGGCTGAGTGTGTACAACATGTGCGACAAGGCGGCGCACGGTAAGCAGAGCTTCTGGGAGCGGCACCAGTACAAGTTCTTCAGATACGGTCACATCTATGCGAGCCTCTATGGCCAGGTGAGCATCGATTACGAGCCGCAACAACCGTGGCGACCTGCACTGAAGACTCTGCTAATTGCCTACAGCCATGTGTTTAGTCTGATGCTGATTGTGGTATTGCCATGCTATTTTGGCTATAATTATCGGTGGCTAATGGCTTCGGATGACCGCCGGATGCAGCTGGTGCTGTACGTTTCGTTTGCCAATACGCTGATTAAGTACGCCACTGTCATAGTCACCTACATGGAAAACATGTTCCACTTTAAGGCCAGCAATCAGCGGTGCATATTGCAGCGAGTCAGCTTGGAGGCGGCCTTTGCCGCCTGCTACCAAGGCAGCAGGTGGCCCATGAAGAGCTTCGAGAAGTTCATGTACGTGAAGTTCGTGCTGATAAACATAATGATGATCACCCAGGTGTGCGGCATATTTGCCGTTGCTGGCATCGTCGATGGCGATTCGGATGGTGGCAAGTTGCGTTTGCAATTTGCCGTTTACTCCTTTGTGCTGTGGAACTACACGGAGAACATGGCCGACTATTTCTACTACATGAGCAGCTGTGTGCTCAAGTATCTTCGACAGCTGCACGTCCAGCTACGTTCCACTCTCGGCGAGCTGGGCCGCCTGGCTCCTTATTCGCAACGGCATGCGCTGAGGCGTGGCATGCTGTTTGTGAAGTGTTGCCGGCTCTGCGTTCGGATTGGTGTGCTACGTCTGCGTTTCACTCAGATACATGCTCTGCATGTGGACAGCTTTCGGATGCATCAGGTGCAGCTGCTTGGCCTGATGCTGACAACGCTGATCAACAACATAACCAATTTGTTTACCATCTTCAATCTGCTGTCGACTCATTCCATGGCGGGTGTCCCCTTTCCAATTGTGTGCAGTGGACTATACGCACTCTGCTTTTATGTGGACACATACGTTATCACTCTGGTCATTGAGTATATCAAGACGGAACAGGAGCGACTCGTCCTCACAATGCGTCGATTCTGCAACTACAGTACGCTGGATTTGCCGAATCTCGGCCAAGAGGTATTCTAATTGGCACATACAACATATAACCAAAACAAGTGAGAACTGTGATATCTGATTCTGATATCAAATTAATAACATCTGATTAACTGTGGCAAGATTATATGTAGGGATGAGGGTGGATTTGACCCGTCTACCAATTTTACTAGGCAGATGTACTTGGAGCCTGTCAATTTTGGTAACTCTACCTCTAAAATTTCGGGAGATGTGGGCTTACACGAATTAAGAGGATATAAGTGGATGTGGCCAGTAATTTTCTTAATCGATCTTTAAAGAGAGTTACCGGTAAAGTACCAACTTCCAAATTTTGTGAATAGAGTTTGAAAACTGGCATTTTCGATTTTAAAAACCGATTTATATAACCGCAATCCTCAAAGTTCAGCTTCAAAATTGTGGGAGATTTGAGGTTTTATCAATTTTCGATTATACCTATAATACTTTATATTGGAAAAAACATTTATGAAAGCTGTATCCGACTATAAAAAACAGCCCCTAAAAATAGCTAGCGACTTACTTGAGCTCTATTTCAGGTGGAACACTTCTCGCTGCTGCTGATGCGATATCGACAGCCAATGCTATGCGGCCTGCTGCATCTGGACCGTCGCCTGATTTATCTGATTTCGGTGACAGCCTTCTCCTATTTCATAACGCTCGTACAGTTCGATATATATCTGCGCACGACCAAGTAGAGTAGTTGGAGTTCCTTGCGTGCTTGCCACATACCAAATCAATCAACACACATTCAATTGCTGACAAACTAATTAAGCTAATTTGATCCTATGATATTAATTTCAATGCACGCATTACTTTCTCATTAAATTAATAAATAGATTATACCTGATAATCCATTTCAAAGTCGGAACCACGAGGCACTTTTCCACCTCTTTTCAGCTTTTATTCCACTAAGTACTTGGTAAGAAATTATCACGCATAATAGGCATCTTTAGGGAATCCGGATATCTTTACACTTCACAATAAAAATGAATTAACATATATATGCCGAATTTTTGATATGGTGACCCGATTTGAATTAATCTGTAGATTTCGAACCGATAAGTCAACTTTGCTTGTTAGAGCTCCCCAAGCGTGTATTCATACATACATACTTATACGTATACTTACTCAGCAATATAGTTATGGAATCGTATTCACATATAAGGCCATTTACATACTTATTGAATTTCTCGTTTATTTCGAATGTCGCATCATTTGACGAACGATTAAATAATACACAATGTAGGATTCACAAATTGGTTTTATAACTAATTATCTGTGTGTGTATGTGTTATTTAAATTTTATCAAATACATGTTCATATGTATGTAGGTATCATATGTGTATATGTGTATGTATGTATGTATGTATGTTGTCAAAGTGTATTCATGTGGCACGACCGCGAATTGATAAATTCATTTCGGTTCTTATGAACACTACATGCTCTATTCGCTCAGTAACGGCATTATGTGTTACTCTTTGAAAATCTATATCGGAGCTGTAACCTACAACTTTGATACTTATAAAATATATATATAGTATTGTTCAATATATCTGCAGCTTAGACTAGCGCTAAGTTGATATTAAGTTTAAGGACAAGAAATTAATTTGATAGAATATAGAATAACAAATCGAGACCAGAAATTACAATCTTATAATCCAAGGGTACCAAGGGTTACAGCTCTGAAAATTGTTTTCTGTGATTCTTGATTGTCCAACCAAACACCAATTGAAATCGAATCTTGCTGGAATTATGATCTGTTCATTATATAATTTAACAATATTCCATGTGCACTGTAACTCTTTGTCACACACACATTCACCTATACAATTGTTTGTTAGCATACTTAAAGCACTTAATCGCTAGAGGAGAACATATCGTTTTACTTTAAAAGGCAATCGAATAAGTTGTACTTGGGTAATAATGTTTTTTCTCTGTTTTCTCTGTTTTCTTTTGTTTTCTTTCTTTTCTTCCTTTTTTTTATTTTATTTAGTTAGTTTCTTCCTTTTTTTTATTTTATTTAGTTAGTTTCTTTCTTTTTTTTTCTTTTCTTTCTTTGCTTTCTTTTTTTATTTTTTTTATTTAGTTTCTTTTTTTTAATTTTATTTATTCAGTTTCTTTTTTTTAATTTTATTTATTTAGTTTCTTTTTTTTTTATTTATTTAGTTTCTTTCTTTTTTTATTTTATTTGTTTAGTTTATTTTTTTTTTATTTTATTTATTTAGTTTCGTTTTTTATTCTTTTTTTATTTAGTTTCTTTTTTTTTATTTTATTTATTTAGTTTCTTTTTTTTTATTTTATTTATTTAGTTTCTCTTTTTTTATTTATTTGGTTTCTTTTTTTATTTTATTTATTTAGTTTCTTTTTTTTTTTTTAGTTAGTTTCTTTTTTTTATTTTATTTATTTAGTTTCTTTTTTTTAATTTTATTTATTTAGTTTCGTTTTTTTCGTTTTATTTATTTAGTTTCTTTCATTTTTTATTTTATTGGTTTAGTTTATTTTTTTTTTATTTTATTTATTTAGTTTCTTTTTTTTATTTTATTTATTTAGTTTCTTTTTTATTTTATTTATTTAGTTTCGTTCTTTTTTTAATTTTATTTATTTAGTTTCTTTCTCTTTAATTTATTTATTTAGTTTCTTTCTTTTTTTAATTTTATTTATTTAGTTTCTTTTTTATTTTATTTATTTAGTTTCTTTTTTTATTTTATTTATTTAGTTTTTTTTTTTTATTTTATTTATTTAGTTTTTTTTTTTTTTTAACAATAACAAATTTGTGGATTTATGCATACTGAATAGGTTATATACATATCCATATGTCCATGTAGGTATGTATCGCTTGCGAGCATGTGGTGCTTATGAAATTGATGATTTAATGGCGGGGCAAGGCCGAAAGGCAGCTGCAAGTGCTGCCAAATAGCAACAGCTTTATATATTGAGGGTAACCAAAGTTGTAAGGCTGATATTTCAGATATTCGAGCAGATATCACAGCCCGCAACTGATTAATTTCATATTAGTTTTGCATCTATCATAAATAGCATGTGCTGCAATATGGATTATTATAATACTTAAATTTATAAATTGATGTAATTTTAATGTGTATATTTTTGGGTTTTTATTCAATACCGACAACAATAACTGATAAAGGCACCATTTTGATGAAATGCTTCCACAAAAATTTGTAGTATACGCTGACAAATTCATGATATTTGTTGTTGTTGCTGTTGTTGCTGCTGTTGTTGTTGTTGTTGTTCTTTTGTTCATGATGCAGCACAAAACTGTTTCTTAACAATGGATCTCGTTAAATGCCTCTCAGTATTAGCTCTAATACATATTGTAATTATGTACATATGTATGTATGTATATATGTGTGTGTGTGTGTGTGTGTGTATATGAGTTAGAATATTATTTCTTTTTTTTTTTAATTATGAACTGTTTGTTTGGTAAATTTTTGCAAACACTTTCTAAGGCTACATTAAAAAATTGTCATTTGAGTTTCTTTTGATTTTCTTTTTGTTTTTCTTTTCTTATTTTTTTACAAGTCGCGAATTTTATAGATAAGCAATGTGTGTAGCGTGTGTGTGTGTGTGTGTAAGTTGAATATACTCGTAAATGCGTTTATTAATTGCATTTAAGGCCTTGGAACAGTTACCTTGACTGGGTCTAACGCTTGCCGCACTTGGGATTCAATTCCCACAAGTGAACTTTTTTTTGTTTAGTATATATGTATACATATGAGAAACACATACATAAGTAATTAAATTGTTCATTCCTTTTGTGTTCAATATACTTATAATATAAACTATGTTAGATATATGTCTATTAACTATTTAAACATGTTGTACATACATACATATGCAACTATGTATGTGTACAATTATCCATTGATTTCATTATTCTGTTTCTTCAGGTTTTATGTACTTTAAATTGCTTTCCGTTTGATTTAGCTTACGTGTGCTCGAGGTACTTCACTAAGAGATTGCAAGGCGGGTGTTTTTGGTAGGCAGAATATTAATACGATTATTGATTGCGACAAATGCGCACAATATGTGCATATAGATACGAAAGAGTGTGGAGTGTATTCTGCTCATGCACATGCAATTAGACCCACAAGTAAGTGGACACGAATTGAACAAGGAGTTGTCGAGGAGCTGTGCCAAATCACAGTACCGTTGGTCATCAAACATGGAAAAGGACAACTCGCTCTGGGTTTTACCATATCGAGAGCTGATTTAACAAAGGTTTATGGCATATTGGTAGTCTTATATACTAGGTGCAACCCAATCTAGACCATTTCGACATTAGGTTCTTCAAATCACCAGATCATTACGGCCTCGTTTTCCTACTTTCCCGGCATATTTGCACAAAATGTTTGTTTTTCTTTTCAATAGTTTTACAAATCATATTGGAGCTTTTGTTATGTCTTAACGTTACAAGCATCCGATTAACTGATTTGTCTACAAGGGGGAAATTGATTAAAAAGTTTTAATGGTATTGATGTATGTTTGGTTTTTTTTTTTTGTTTTTTTTGTTTTTTTTTTGTAGTTTATTTTATTACATTTACTGCTTTCTTTAGTTTAAAATTAATATAATTCGCATAGGTTTTTGTTTATTTAATACAACAATGCAATTTGCGTTCAATGTGAAAATGTAATTTGGTATGCATTGTCTGCACGTACACATACTGTTCAATGTTTATAAAGCGCAGGGAGCGAAGGTTTTACAAAATATATATGTTTACAAAATAAGGGACAGACGATAAAAAAAAAAAATTATAATATGCAAATACTTTCCCTTTCCATTCGACATATAGCTATGTACATGAATGCACAACGTATACATTTTCTATATATATATATATATTGATCTTGAAAATATTGTGGAAAGTGAGCGACACACACGAAACAAAAAAAATCATAATAATAAACTTGAATAACTTGAATTTTACTAAATTTCTTAGAAAAAAAAGTAGAATACAACAAAAAAAAATATATATAAATAAAGATAGTTAGCAGTTATGTGCGTTGTCTATAATTTATCAATGTTGTTGGTTTGTTTTTTGAACATTAGCTAATCATTTGCTGTCGATACATAAAAAAAAATGTAAACACCAAAAGGTATTTGAGTTGTTACAAATTGATTTGTAAAATTAAACCGTATCGGTGTGTGTGTGTGTGTGTGTGTGTGTGTGTTATCTATATAATATATAATTGTACATATATAGATATTTATGTGTGTATATATATGCTGTATTGATCGTAATATGCTTATGTATGCTTTCAATTTGTTTAATGCTGTGCTGCCTAGTAAATAGTAAAATGACTTTTTGCATTGAAAGAAGTGATATCGCCCTCTCTCCCTATGCGTATATATCTTTCTCTTTCGCTTTCTCTCTACATGCATGCATGTATATCAACGTGTGTGTGTGTGCGTGTGTGTATGTGTGTTTATATAGCATAAACTATTGTGTACATATTCATCTCGATTCGTATTGTGTGAATTGTGTTGCATTAGGCAAAGGCGCGTGGGGAAAAAAAATACAATATATCTAACAACAAATGCACCAACTGATCGTTGTCGTCCTCCCTGTCGTCTACAACGTCTAATTACCCATATATGTATACCTATATAGTCAGTATTCGCCAAGTGATTCAACATCAATTGCTATCATTAAACGTGGTATGTTAGACGCTAGTCGCACTAAAAAGAGTATACATATTTGTAAAGGTATGTATTGGTATATAATATCATATATACCATATTATCATTAGCGTCAACATAACTAACTCGCTATAACTCTCGTATAAACATCAACATAAACAAACAACACTAGCGCATAACGAACGTTTCCTCCTCTCTTCAACTTATCTCTCTGCTTTCTGCATTCTGCTTTCGGTTTTATTTGTCATATTTGATCTTGTGATTAATATGATTCGCTTTGTTTTTGTGTTTTGTTGTGATTTTTTTTTTGTTGTTGTTTTTTTGTTGTTGTTATTTTTTGTTTTTTTTTGTTGTTTTGTATATCAATTTTGTTCTAACTAAAATTAAACAGCTGCCGCTTCAGGTGGAACAGTTTGTCCCCACACCAAGAACTAAGTACCAAGAGTCATGAACAAGCTTGGCCAAAAGCAATGCTGCATCATAGTTCGTGATGGATGTTTGGATTCTTATTGTACTGCGCCCGCGAATGTTATTTGCTTATCTAAGACAGTAAACCATCCTAATTATTGACAACATTGAGTTGGCTGCTACGGGTTGCTGTTGCTGTTGCTGGTGTTGATGTTGTCATCATCATCATCGATCAACGTCGTCCTTTTTATTGTGGTGCATCAGTGTGGCGTTTTTTGTTGCGGCTGATTTGTTGTTGTTGATGTTGTTGTTGCTATTGTTGTTGTTGTTGTTCTCGAGACAGGTCGACAACGTACTCGAGGCGGCAGTGTCCATGTTGTTGTGGCTGTTGGTCATAGAGATTCCTTCGATGGTACCCAAATGGTTGGTCCCGATTGCGACCAAATCATTGATTTCACTTTGCTATATATTTCTTCGATTGTATCGCCTTGTACAACACCTACAACGATCGAATACATTCAGTTGGTTATTAATCTATTTGTCCGATCGCAAAGATCTCAATGCAGCAACATACCCGTAAAGTATTCGCCAAACTCTTGCTCCATCTTAATAGCGCGCTCAAACGTTTTCTTTGCCTGCTCCTCGGTCATGCGACGGTTCATTTCCCTGAAAATAAGTAATAAACACATATGTATATGGAATCGAGATATATAATACTAGGCATTGCTTACATCACGGAATCTACGGATTTGGGCTTTATGAAAACCGCTACCGGATAAAGTTGCGCCACCTGCAGACGCTTAATTGCATTGCCCGAAACATCCAGTATGCAGTGTTTGCCCCTTTCGGCCACCTCGCGCACGCTGGCCACAGAAGTGCCATACAAATTGTCATTGTACTGGCCAGCTTCGATGAACAGATGGTTCTGAATATCACGCTCCATTTGCTCGCGCGACGACACAAAATGATAGTCCCGGCCATCTACCTCATACTCGCGTTTTGGCCGCGTTGTATCTGTGTGAAAGGTATGATAAGATATAAGTATGATGAATTGATGAATATATGATTGATACATACGTGGAACACATGAACCGAATTTGTCCGGGTATTCAGATATCAAATCGTCGTTGATACGATCCTTAAGTGGTCCCAATATTATGACGGGACGTGTGTAGCTGATGGACAAACGCTGTACGGCCTCATAGGACAGCACATTCTCCTCGGAAGCTGTAAGCATAGTAGGCAATGCTATTAGCTTGTGTGCGGGTGCAAAAACAAAATGTACAGAATGAGTGGAACTGGAACTGCTCCTGGGGGTTAAGGGAAAACGGGGGGGGGGGCTCAGGAAATCAAACAGATTGTTCGATTCTCCACATAAGGTGTACGGTTATAGTTTTCTATTTGAAACATAATATGCATAGAAACGGAAAGTAAGTGAGAGATAGACAGATAGAATAGAGATATCAAGAGAGATAGAGCGCAAAAATGGAATTTTTTTTTAAATTCTTTTTTTAAATTTTTTTTTTTAATTTTTTTTTAAATTTTTTTTTAAAATTTTTTTAAGTTTTTTTTAAATTTTTTTAAGTTTTTTTTAACATTTTTTTTTAAATTTTTTAAAATTTTTTTAAAAATTTTTTAACATTTTTTTAAAAATTTTTAAAATTTTTTTTAAAATTTTTTTAATTTTTTTTTTAAATTTTCTTTTGTGTCCATATTAATTGGTTGGTTAGCATTTAGTTAATAATGTTGGATTATTGTTTACGATGGCTCTCAGCTTTCTATAATGGGTTTAGTGTGAGTATAGTTGAGTAGTTGGCTAAATAGATTTGAATGTAACGAGCGCTTTATCTAAATCGGAAGTGAAAATAAATACATTTGGAATAAATACATATTTATATATATATAAAAAAGAGTAAATTTTGTAAATAATAAATCAAATATAAGCTACCAAAAGTATATTCATTAATTAATTAATGCAACCAAAATATGTTTGATAATCTCTACACTGAGAGAAAGTGGGGGAAGAAATTATAAAAAAGGAAAGGAAGAAAAGAGAAAGCAATACATAACTGCTTTTGAATAATTATAGGCAAAATGAGTAAGTCCAAGATCAAAAATTGGAATGAAATCGTAGTATTACATACATATATACATAGTGGTTGTAATATGTCGAAAGTTACAGTTACGAAAACGCTATACGAATTAGACGAGCAACAAATCACACAATAAAGTCACTAGAAACTTATGCCAAATATCTGCACATATCTGCGTATATCTGCATATCTGATCTGCGGCATTCAGCAGTCAGATATTGCTTGCGATTATCATTAGTTGTTATCAGTTGTTGGCGTAAAGCTCTTAGCTGATGCATACACATTACATACACTATAATACTAAGACAAACAACGAAACGAACACAACAAAACCAATAAGAAAACAAACATTGAAATGTGTGAGTAGAAAAACATGTTAGTACAACAATACAAACAACGTACAAAAAATGATATGTACTACAAGTACAAAAAATGATATGTACTACAAATGATGATTTATGTGAAAGTTTGCTAGCAATCATTATAATTATTTTTTCTTTTTGTTATTATTCTAAGTATGATTTAACTTAAATGCTAAGCTATACTATACATATAGGTGTACATATATATATATATATATTTAGCCTAAAAATATATCATTGAGTTCGACTTTCGTGTACATTTTGGAAGAAATAGGATTCACGCTTTGAAAACAACTATGATCAGGCTATATTGATGGCACATTTATTGGTTTGATCGGGTTTCGTTAGTTATTTCGATTTCACATTTGAATTTTTGGAAATTATAGTTTACTCACTCTGTAAGACCAGGTCATGGGATATCATTGGCAATTCATGTTAAGATGCAACTATTAACTTGACAATCAAAAGAAATAATGCCAACAAAAGAGAAAATCGAAAATCAAAGCACAAAATTGAAAAATATAAAGCCAATCGAATGTGGTCTCTGCGACAAACCAGTTACAATTAGTACGTGGGAGAAAAGTATATTTACACCCGGATGCGAAAGGATCCTTTCTGAACAAATATAGGTTTGTAATGACACATCGTGGATATACACACTAACGTACAGTTGTACCATAAATTAACAACACTTCTTAAATCGAACAAGACTTTTATTCATCTTCCGACACTTTCAAAACTTCTGTAAGTTCAAATCAGTTTGGAATACATCATTACATAACAATAATCAACTTTTTGCGTTGTCGTCGCTCGCATTCCTTACGTTACGTTGTTACGTTACGTTGTTACCTTAATGCTAATTAATAACGAGTACATAGATCAATTCGTTTGGGTTTTGAAGGTATGTCGGATGTCGGTTCTGCTTGTGTTCCAACGAATGAAGTCAAAATGGGGGGAAATGTGCGTGCAGTGTTACGATATCCATAACGATAAATGACAATAACAATACATCTATCAGTGTTTGCATAGGTTCGACTTTTAACGTTTGCTTTACGATGGATTGCAGACCGCTACAGAATATATATGTTCAAAAGGAATAATTGTGAAATGGACAAAGCACAGCACAAAACTAAGCAAATACAATCAACTTACGCTTGGTAAACGAATCAAGATACAAAAAAAGAAAAGAAAAATCGAACAAATAGCGAAAACGGAGAGGAAATTATACGGGATCATATCAGGATCAGATCGAAGTAGAACTAAGCAATAAAATCGCAAATATTATGGCTCATCTAATCTACGGAATAACTACAACTTTCGAAATGGAG
The DNA here is from genome assembly GCA_035044325.1 of Drosophila nr. medialis 2 BK-2023a. Classification (NCBI taxonomy): domain Eukaryota; kingdom Metazoa; phylum Arthropoda; class Insecta; order Diptera; family Drosophilidae; genus Drosophila; species Drosophila nr. medialis 2 BK-2023a. Next base: position 209,274 of record JAWNMH010000391.1, read on the forward strand.
TAAAAAGATGTCTTTGAAGTTATTGACAATGCACGCTCCGAAGAGCGAAAGCTTCAGTTTTTCGATCAAATTATATACAAAATTGTAATGCACTCAAAGTAACTAGTTCCGAATGAACGAAGTCTGGATCACATTGACTTCAAATCAATCGAAGCTTTATTTGAAAATATGGATTGGTTAGTTTAACGGTGGACATCGAATATAGAGGAAAAGTATTTAGATAAAAGGAGAAGCAGGCAAATAAAAAGTGTGGAAGAAGAAGAACTTGAGGCTGGATTGATGCGGAGAAACGAAAGAAAATGTTGTGGAACATCTTGAATCAAATGAAAATCATTATGCTTAAAAATAAATATTGGAAAATATCTATTATCACAAATTTGAAGAGAGATTCGAATAACCAAGCTGGAGAGCATGAGGTAATGGACTGAGAGAGCGAGGGAGAGGTACAGAAAGATAGAGTGTGTGCAAAAGAGAGGGCAAGAGAGGAAACTAACCAAGTAACCGGCATTTGAAAATAAATATTTGCTTGCAGTTTTCGTTTTGTTTGATAACTAAAATTATATATATATATAAACAAAAAAAAACAAAGAGAACAAAACTATATATATATATATATATATATATATTCTTGATATTGTTGTGGTTTTAGACCTATTTTTTCTTTAGACAAAAATAAAGAACGTAAGCTTTAATGAATTTATTTGTAATATTTGAAGGCCTTTATATCTGTTGTTGCATTTATATGGTTTGTTTGGTTCTTTTACAAAAATTGTTGCTTAATTGCTCGACTTACGATAGTCAGCATCATTATTCTCCAAGTAGATTAAAGTTATCTGCTCCATATCGGGTAACTCCACTCTGTAGATAATCTCGCCTGTGCGCATTGCGTGTTCATACGTACGATACACATATATATATCAAATATAGGTTGGTCGATTGATTGATTGATTGATTGGTTGGTTGGTTGGTTGGTTGGTTGGTTGGTCGATTGATTGATTGGTAGTGATGTACGGGGTTGATAGTAGTAGTAGTTGATTAATTTAGTAGTTGTTGTTGTCGCAGTACATGAACGAACGAGCGCATGGTTGTAGCAAATATATATATTTATACATATATAAATATATTGATGTAGTTTGATCGATATGTATATAAAGGTGCAACGGATTTGGTCAACCAGTTGAGACGTTATTTTTCAATTCAATCCAAATAACAAGAATTAAATATATATTGGAAAAGTTTTGTAGAACAAAACAAGAATATGTATATGTAAACATATTGACAAATTTGGTATTTTTGGTATTTTTAGTATTTTTCATTATAGGTTTGTTTTGATGTTGTTTGTGATGATCGTTTGTTGTTGTTGTTGTTGTTGTATTTTTTATTTATGCCAAATTGCGATTAATATGATTTTAAGTAGATATATAATATATATATTATATGTAAATTATCAAACGTAACGAAATAATTATAACAATGTCGTATCAATAACACAGTAAACAGTTTGAGAAGTAACAGTTAAAGTTTGTTGTAGTTGATGTTGTTGTTGTTGTTGTGGAAGTAGTAGTAGTAGTAGTAGTGGAAGTAGCAGTAGTAGTGGAAGTAGTAGTAGTAGTGGAAGTAGTAGTAGTAGTAGTAGTAGTAGTGGTAGTAGTAGTAGTAGTAGTAGTAGTGGTAGTAGTAGTAGTAGTAGTAGTAGTAGTAGTAGTAGTAGTAGTAGTAGTAGAAGTAGTAGTAGTAGAAGTAGTAGTAGTGGAAGTAGTAGTAGTAGTAGTAGTAGTAGTAGTAGTAGTAGTAGTAGTAGTAGTAGTAGTAGTAGTAGTATTAGTAGTAGTGTTAGTAGTAGTATAGTAGTGATAGAAGTATTGTCGAATAATAGCAGTAGGCAGCAGAAAGTAGATGGATCAGTTGGTAAATATATATTTGAATTTGGTTTGTTTGTTTTTGTTTTTTTTGTAATTGTTGAACGCAAAAATTCAAAACAGTTCACACACAAATGTTAAGTCAAAAGGAAATCGTTTATTAAAGAAAAAGAAAGAAAAAGATAAACAAAATTAATCATCGATATATATATATATATAAATATATATATGCATGTATTAGACTGCTAAACTTAAATGAACTTTGTAGACAAGCTGTTGTCTATTTTCGGTGGTTGTGGTTGTGGCAGTGTGTGTGTGTGTTTGTACGTATGTACGTATGAACGTATGTACGTGTATGTGAACGTTCTTATGTATGTATGTATTATGCCCTGATGCGAGCGAAACTAAAACCAACAAAAAGTCCTAAAGGCAAACAAAAATCTGACATTGGCCAACTCTCGAATGTCGCTGTCAGAATTTGAGTAGATATGTATGTATGTATGTATGTGTGTATGCATGTATGTGTGTATGCATGTATGTATGTATGTGTGTATGCATGTATGTATGTATGTGTTAATTGTGAATATTTACAAGACGAAAAGTAAATAGAACCAAACGAATGGGAGTGTCGGAGAGAATGTTGCAAAATATAAACCAATTCCCTAGTCAGTATAGTATTTAAACGATTTATTATCGCGTTGAAAATGGCGGTTTGGGTTTTCAAAAGCAATAAAAACCATAATAATAACAATTGGTATTAGCTAAACATAGGTAAACCGAGTACATATATATATATATACATAAATGGAGGAGTCCTATCGAGTGTGTACACAACGCGTGTAAATATAAGTACTTAATAAGTATACACTTACTTATCAGTTAACTTAAATTGACACAATGTAACGACAACTGACGAATAATACACACACACACACACGCACACAGGAATATATATGGTTATGTATATACAAACATATTCACATGTATATGTATTGTCATTGAAAGACCTTCAACTGATCAGAAAAAATGAACAAAAGAGGCCTGCATAAGAAAACAAAATGTTTGAAAGCTGTCACCCCCACCCCACCATAGAGGTGAATTATACATAATCCGTTACCCAGGTCTGTTTAGTATGTGTAATTGTACAGTTATGTCAGAGCTTCTGTGGGACGGGCATAATTTATGTGTTTTCCATTTTACAAGTATTTGAGTGCAAAGGAGAGAAAATCGCTAAAGAAAAATTAATCAATTACAATGAAGTTTTCCAGCGTTTTGTTAACAATATTTTAGTTGGTTAAACATATTACAGGATAGTCTATTGAAGTAGTAGTACAATCCTGATGAATACCAAAGAACCAAACAATTTAGTTTAAGCTTCAAACGATAGATAATCAAAAGGAAGAATCTGGTTGGAAACATATAAACTCTATATATAATCTACATATATATAAATCTACATGTATATTCAAAAAGCTTAGCCTGACTGGCAATTGTCCAGTAACAATAGGCTATAATTTTCACATTAGTTCCATTTTGTGGCGTAAGACGGAATTATTGGAAAAATAACATTTCCAAGTTCACAAAATACGGTTGCATGCAACTTTTTCGCTTTTCAGCCGATCATTTAAAATAACATTTGAAAATTCTTTGACGACGGCATAAATATATATATATATATATAATTATATATATATTTAAAAGTTAAACTTGTTTGCCGAGTAATACCCTCTAGTATATAGTATATGTACATATATACTTCATCTAACTAAGGAATAGGAAGATTACGTTACGTATATACGCAAGTATATGTGGAATGAGTCTTACATCACAAGATACATATACCTATATATATATATATATATATATATATATATCAATACATATGCACAATATATATAATTACTTTGAATCGTACAAAATATGGTACAGAAAGTAGGATTACAATAAAAAATATCAATATTTACAAACATGTGTGTCTTTTTTTGTACCTAACAGAAAATAAATGTTTTATTCCTATATATATGTATATATTTTCGAATAATAATGATTTTTGCCTAACGGCTTAAATTGCACAATTGCAGCTGGGGAAAAAAGAATGCTTATTGATCAAATTGATCGAATATATCTTATTTTTGGCTTTGCTTCCGAATATATACCTAAAATGGTTATTTTTAAGTAGTGCTAGTGCAAGTTGAGTATACAAGTCGATTCCACGCAGTATTGGAAAATTGGCTATCAATTTACGATTTAGGATCTGTTTTGGGGATATAACTGTGTGTGATTCATGTGTAAATGTGTACCAGGTATATGCTTACGTATAGATAAGGAACAACTAATAATAACGAATAAAGTATTTAATATGTAAAAGAAAGTATGAGGTGATAATAAAATCGAAAAACAGAAAATAAATATTAATGAGCATTATATTAATAATTGGTTACTTATGACGTATGCAAAACATGTATGCATGTATGTGTGTATGCATGTAAATACGTATGTATGCATGTAAATACGTATGCATGTGTGTATGCATGTAAATACGTATGCATGTGTGTATGCATGTAAATACGTATGTGTGTGTAAGTGGAAATGAGTCGAGGATTAGATATTAATCTATAAAATAAAGATGCTAGAAGTGAGAGTGATTACCGATTACTGAGTTTTGGTAAGTTTGGAGTTAGTGTAGAGCTGTAACTTATGTAACTGTCGTCTTTATGTGTATGCATATATGTAAGTATGTAACTTAAATCATCTTGTGTTAGGCCCATAGATACAAGTACACAATAGATACATGTATGTATATGTATTTACTCGCATGTATATGCCTGGTATGTATTTATGTATGTATGATTTTGACGCAACACATAATTAGTTTACTTAAATTGTAAGAATGTGAATGAATACAATTATATACATATATGCATTAATATGCATATAATTATAGATAGGTGGTGTGTACAGTGTGTGTTATGTGTGTAAGTGAATGTGTATTGGCTGCTTCTAGTTAATCTTCAAGTTTATAGTCAAGTACATACCTCCTTCAGCGTTGGCATCGTCTTGTGTGTAGCAAAGCATAAAAGCTAGAAAAATGAAGAGAAAAAACAAAAAGAGAATCGAAAAAGATATACGCTTTGGTCAGTTTAAAACAGAATAGTAGTAAAAATTAGATAAATATGTAAATAGTAATAGGTAAATAGATTTGTAGTACATGTTAATTATGAGAGATGAGAAATAGTTTCTGATTTCGTTGTTTCATCCAACTTCGCACACGTTTTTGCGTGTAATTGTGATAGTGAATGATGTAAGAGACGTGACAGAGAGAACGTAACGGTTGACATTAGAGTATTTTTTGCTGTTGTTTTGCTGTTGTTGCTTCTCCATTTTTCGTGTTCCTCGGTCTTGGCTTACGGCTTACGGAGAGTAGCAGTACTGTTTTAAGATGTATATGCGTACACACATAGTAAATAGCAATAGCGCAGAACATACACATACACATACACGTATGCATATGGTATATACAAAGGTACATTACGGAATGAGCATAGATTAGAAACAGTTATTTTTTGTTGTTGTAGCGAACGCTGAAGCACGTTGACAGTAAGATTATATATATATATATACTCAAGTACTTGATACATTCACGCTAAATTACACATGTATATGTATGTAAATCGATTGTGTGTGTGTCTGTCTGTGTGTGTGTGTGTGGGGCTCTTAAAAATAAATGTACGTAATATGTATGGATATGTATGTAGAGTTGTATGTGTGCATGGTTAGTAGATAATGTCAATAGACCCGCTTCCAAAAGCAATTTTTCTCTTTTTTCTTTTTTTACGATAAGGCCGGTGTAAAACATCAACCATGTGCAAACTTATGTTTAAACAAAACCAATATATACTATATATCAACACACATATTCCAAAAGCTGGTTATACAAACTTCAAATATACACAGGTATATAGAGTTAATAGATGTACTATCTATATACATATACACACAATTATTATAACACTTTTCATCCACAGCATATATACATGTATACAGATGTGTGGGTGTGTGACAAGTAATGGATATATATAGATACGAGTATGTGTGCATTGGGAGGAACACACACATGATACACACTTACGCTGCGGCTCATTTGCTTGGTTATTATTAACATTGTTAACATCGATTTCACTGTTGCTGTTTACAAATCCGTTCGCTATACATTTTTCACCACAAGTTCAAAGGTTTTTTTTTGGCACACATACACGCGCAGCACGCACACGTACACAACAAGAGAGACACACAACACACAAAATTTGTATGTTGTTGGTACATTTATGGTCCACGCGCACAGTGATGTGATGTGTATTTTGGTGTGTGTGTGTGTGTGTGTGGGTGTGTGTGTTTTGGTGTGAATGATTCATTTAAGGATTTGTTTGGATCCGCCGAGGACCATCGCATGTGCGAAACAAGACAATCAAATATGAAAATAAATAAGAAAGAATACAAATACAAAACGTTAAATGCATGAAATAATTGTTGAAAAAGAAAAAAAAACACATAAAAAACATATTCAACGTAAAGAGGAAGAAAAAACACAAACAACATGTATGTATATTCGAAACCAAGCCGAATTTGACTTAAACTAAGTGGCATAATATCGATTGAGTAAGTCTTCAAATAAACAGTTGGGCGGACTAAGTGCCGCAGAGCACTCGAAGTGAGCGGATGGATGCATGAGACGTGTCTGAGTGTACAGTTTTTTGATAGTCGACAATAATTTTTGGAACATCTATGTAGTTAATAACAGTCTTGAAAATTTATTTAACATGACCAAGAACAGATTAAAAACATTTTAATACTTAAAGGCAAAAACAGAAGAAAAAAAAAACGAAAAACATTTTAACTTAAAAACTAAAATCAAATATATTCAAATATAACAATCGATTTATATATATATATATAAAATTGTTTTTTTTTGTTATACTTTTAAACAGTACAATCTTTGAGTGTCGATACACAGCCACACACGCTCACACACACTCAGAGAGAGAGAGAGAGAGAGAGAGAGAGAGGACACTTATTAGAATTACATACACACACACACACACACACACGCGCCCGCACATAGAAATAGATGCCACACGAAAAACATTCAACAGATAGAGAGGTAAGCTAAGTAAAGAATGCGAGAAAGCATTTAACAAATTATTAACTAAATAAATTGTTGATCTGTCGCTCAAGAGTCAAGATTCAAACAGTTCGCTGTTGACGCTATTCTTGTCGTTCTTATTGCTGTTGCTGTAGCTCTTATTGCTGCTGCTGTTTTTGTTGTTGTTGTTCTTGTTGTTGTTGTTGTTGTTATCAATAATGCTGTTCTTGTTGTATTTTTTTTTTTTGTCGGACATCAGATTGCGTTGGCGCTTTTCTACTTACGCTCTTGGTCACTGCCATCTTCATTCTTCTCGTCGCGACTCTTCATGAATGGAAACTTGCGTGAAAATGTGAAATTCTTCTTTTTGCGATCCAAAGTTGATTGCTGCAACAAGAGGGAAGTGATTCCGTTAGATCTTGTATTCAATGTATGTTTAAATATTTACATCTATATATACAGCTTTAGCTAAGTTGGCCAAATTAACTGGGGATACAATAAAGTACATAATGTACACAATGTACACATTTACTACTTGAAGTGACAACTTTAGTTTCACTTGAATTGAAGATTTCGAACATCTCGCTCACAATTGTCCAGCTGCATCCAGTTAATGGGACCAAATTAAGGCGCTGCTAGTTGTGATTTTGGTTACCTTATCTAGATTATTGTTAGCCGCCGCATGTCCTTGGAACTTAACGCTACGATCACGTGCACGCATTTTACGCTCCCAGCGCCGCTTCGATGGCACAATACCGATTTGTTCGTCCTCATTGTCGCCGAGGACGCGTCGTGCCTGCCACCATTCATCATCGGAGGCATTGGTCACATGCAGAATGTCGCCATGCTTGAAGGGCAGGCCGCGCGACGGCAGTCCATCATCGCGAATTGGATCATAGTCGAAGAGGGCGCGTACATATAGCGAACGCTTCTGTGTGGTACGCAGCAGGGTGCCAGAGCCACCGGCGCTAAGCGCCGCCTGTTGTTTCAGCTCCTGGATGCGTGCCTCGAACCTATTGTAGTCCTCCGGCCGATATTGTGCCACCAATGTGACAACTCCACCAGACGTCTATATGCATGAAATAGACATATATACATATGAATATATATATTCAGATATATAAATGGGACTGTCATATAGTTGAGCAATGGTACTCACTTTTAGTGCCTGTGCCGCCTCCTCGTGCGTGGCATGCGTCAAATTGACGTTGTTCACACTGAGCAGTTGATCGCCGCGCTTCAGCTCGGAGCCAAGATCCGCCGGACCGCCGGCCAATATGAATGATACATAAATACCCTGGCCATCCTCGCCGCCGACTATGTTGAAGCCCAGACCTTGAGGTCCCTTTTGTATGGTGATGGTGCGTGGTTCTCTGCATCCAATTGATAAATATATATGCACGAATTAGTTCAAGCTCAGCACATACTAATAATCGCATATATATATATACACGATAATACGAAGGAAGCGCATCACTCACCTGGTTATATCCTCTGTGCTGACAGCGCGTGGTGTGCCCGGTGGCACGGCCGCCAGGACATTCGTGGATGCGTATCTTGAGCCGGGCTCTATATATTGTTTGTTAGTTTAGTCCAATAGTTTTTTTTTTTTTGTTTTTTTTTTTGGTATTCATTTAATTAAGAACCACACAACCACAATACACACAAAGTAAGGCGCACACACACAAGTGGCACATATATTGAGACATGAAAGAGAAAGGGGTAAGGGAGGATTAGTGGAGGTCGCGAAATCGCATAATGGTTTATAGAGATCCACAGTACAAGAGAATCGCATCGCATCGAATCCCTTGCGAGTGGTGTGTAAAAAGGTAAATGTATTGAAGAACTTAGAGCAAGAAAAACCAGAAACCAGAAACCAGAAAAAGAAACCATCAGTTAAGTGAGAGCAAGTGTCAGACATATATCAAAATATATATAATCCTAATTAAAGTCAATAAAAAAAGAAAGAAAAAAAAACAGACCAATTTCATATGCATATCTGAATAGTTGTCAATTGTTATCGAATCGTGGATGACCCTTTTGTCCACAATATGTTTGTAAATTATCAAAAAAATATATATAAATATGTTTACAAATGTATCCGAGATACAGAGAAGTATGATTCCTTGAAATATGGATTGAATTGTTTGAAATCTACAATTACAAATTATTATTTGGCTAACAGAAACATGGTAAGACCAGCAAAAAATAAACGAATGAAAAAAAACGTGGACATTGTACTCGTGTAACAAGATTGTGTGGTAAATATATAGATATATATATCATATATATTTGAATGTGATTGAAGAAAACACGAGTGAAAGGACGATCTTATAATAAGTGTGGAAAACAGACAAGGACTAAAGCATAATTAATTAATTAGTGATGCATGCATGTTGATATATATGCAATGTTAGGCAGGCTACATTTGCATTTGTCGTGTCAAATGGTTCGATTTGGATTTGGATTTGGAATGAACTGGCAGCCCGGGAGGCCAGCCAGTGTTCCAAAATGATTGATGGAACAAACAACACACTAAAAACTAGCAGCTTAGCAAGCAAACACGCACAAGCAAGAAGCCTGCAGAGCTCTATATCTGTAGAGATCGCAGGAGCTCGAGTTTATTGCTAGAGTGCGAGAGATCGAGCTAATCACGACTATGATAGAAAGAGATATACATATGTGTCCAAGTGTTAGAAAGAGAAGGAAAGTTATAGGAGCAAATAGATAAGCAGCAGTTAGGAGAGAGAGATCCCTGTCTAAATTCAGAAACTGCCTCTAAACTCTTTTTTTTACACAAATATACATATATATTGCGATATAAAATGATAGCATCATTAATCTTACAAGAAATTTTGTCAAGTTCAATTTTTAAGGAACTTATGAATACGATTTTAAAGTAAAAGCAAAACTACAATTTCATTCATCGTTCAAAAGTTATTCAAATGAAATGCAAATTCAAATAATACATTTGATAAAAAGGAAAGAAAATTAACAAAAATGAACTATAGGAAAACTGGAAATATAGAAATAATAACAAATGCATATTTGTAGAAAAGTGATGGAAATACTTGTTCGCTACTATTTGGCACATTTTCAGAAAAATTGAAAAAATTTGAAAGGAATTCCAGAAGCAGTGCAAACTTTAGTTTACGTTAATTTTAAATGATCGTGGTGCTATTATTTTGTTCGCAACTGTTCATATATATATTTATATTTATATCCAAATATATAGATGTATATATGTGTGTGTGTGTGTGTGTGTGTGTTTATATATGCAATGCTAATTTCGTTCTGATCATTCGAGGACTTTTTAGCTGCTGAATAGTAGGGCTCGTTTTTGAGATGCAATAGTCAAGAGATGGGGTTAATACGAGGAGTGTGATTAGTTGAAGATTGATTTGGATTCACAACAAATGATTCGCTTACGCCTTGGCAAGGTTGATTGGGATCGGCTGAGCTCTGCGCTGCTAGCAGCCATCGCAGGCATTGCAAGCTTGGCATTAAAAGCTATAGCAGAGGCAGAGACGGAGGCGGAGGCTGGGGCGGAGGCGGAGGCTGAGGCGGAGGCTGGGGCGGAGGCTGAGGCGGGTGGTGTTGGTGTTGGTGTTGTGGCAGCTGCTACTAAGATGCTGCTGTTGTTATTGTAGTTGTTGCTCTTGCTGTTGTTGCTGCTGTTGTTGCTGCTGCTGTTGTTGCTGCTGTTGTTGCTGCTGCTGTTGTTGTTGTTATTGTTAAGATTGTTGTTGTTGTTGCTGCTACTGCTGCCGCCGCCGCTGCTGCTGCTGCTGCCGTTGTTACTGACTGTGGTGGCAACAGCAGCAGCATGTTGCTGTAAGTTATTTGGGCCTAAAATGGTGTTGGTGGTGTTGTTGGTGTCATTGGTGAAAATGATGTTGTTGGTGTTGGTAATGGTTGTGTGAATTGTGGAATTGATGATGGCTGATGGCTCTGGGACTGATGCCGCTAAATCAACAACTGACTGCCCAACATTGTTAAGCGCACCTGCAGATTCCGAATTCACTTGTTGCTGCTGCTGCTGTTGCTGTTGCCATGAGGCAGTCAATTGGGTTTGTGACTGTGAGTGCGACTGCGTCTGCTGGCCAAGTTGAACGCCTGACTGTGAGGCACTGCTGGTTAAATGCTGCGTTTTGCCAACAATTAGCGTCACCTTGTCGGTAATCGACTTGAGCGTGCCCACAGCCAATTCATGCGTCACATTCTCCAAATTCTTTTCACCCTGTTTATGCAAAGTGAGAGAGAGTAGTTAGGAGTAGTTGCAGTTTATAGGTGAAGGAAGGAGAACAACAACTCACGGCACTGGTGCGAACCGCAATCAGCTTGTCGCCGATGGAGAGCCGACCATCGACTTGAGCAGCTCCGCCGTCCATGAGCTTTGTCACATAGATGCCATTGTCGCCGGGTATGTGCTGATTGCCAATGCCGCCGGCAATCGAGAAGCCCAATCCTTTGCCACCCTTGACCAAATCAATTTCGATCACCTTTGGACCCGTTCCCGTTCCAGTTCCCGTGCCCGTTGTTGCCGTTCCACTTGCGCTATCATGCACATCGACTGATGGGGCTGCTGTTGCGGCAGCTGTTGTGGGCGTTGCACTGCTTGCTGCACGTTTTCGCTTCACATGCAACTTGACAATGTTGCCGGCCCTCTTCAATGCATCCACAGCGGACGCATGCGGCACATCCACAACGGAAACATCATTGACAGAGACAATGATATCGTTAATGCTCAAGCGTCCATCGGCGGCAGCAGCACCACCCGGTATCAGCTTCGTTATATATATGGATGTGTCGGTGCCAATGTGCGGATTATCGGTGCCACCAGCAATCGAGAAGCCCAAGCCAGAGGTGCCACGCTCCAGCTGAATGTCCTCATAATACCAGCTATCATCGCCGTTTACCTGAAACAAAAACGTTGAAGAAACCCATTAGAAATGTTGACTATCTTGATCAACAATTTCAAAAATCACATGTTTTAGTTGATGTTTGTTGGCAATGCGAGAGAACAAAGAACAAGGACAGTGACAAGGACAAGCGACCAAACAATGATGATCAACAATCAGTTAATATTGTTATTATTATTATTTATGCATATATGATATTTATGTATGGTTTTATCCACCTGGTTTAGTTTGTTTATAAGTAGGCGATCAAAGTGAATTTGTTGAACAGACAGAAAATATATATATATATATCTATATATGTATATATATCTGTCTCTCACACACACAAAACACACAGAGTTGCATTTGAGCGCTGCTTACCTTCGTCGAGGATGCCTTGTGTAGCTGAAAATCATTGGCCCAAAGAGAGAAAACTTAAAATTGTGAGTAAATCGACAAATTGATGTGCAAAATAAAATATGGTTTAAGTTGATTCCTTCAAATATATATGCAGGCCTGATTGGCAGATGAATTCAAAAGACCTATATATGCTTAACGCTCTCTGGGATTCAGCTGAACAACCACTGTCATAGAATATATATTTGGCAAATATTTATTCGATACACATGTAGAACACATGTTGCACATCTAAGTTCAAGATTCAAGAGATTCACATTTATAAACAAGATAAAACGCAAGATTCAACAAAATAATACCATTTTAAAAACGGATGTGGGCTATATACAACCGATCGATTGTTCCTATTGCCATATAGTGCAACTAGCGACTAGTTTTATGCAATGAAAACAGAAATGTTTTCTCTATGAAAAGAAAATGTTTTTCTTCAGATTTCCACGTAGAGTTCTCATGTGTTTCAACAGCTGAACATCAGAAAATGTTTTGCTTATTTTATTTCAGGAAATATTTGCAATGTTTTCATAATGCAACCAACACGATTTCAAAACGAAATCAAAACATATGTATATATGTATGCATATGTATATGTATATATAAACACCGACTGCCACACCCAATAAACAACAATCTATAGAAATTGTCATCAATGAATGGAAACATTAAGTCACAACATTTGGCTGTGTGCATGTGTGTGTTTGTCAGTCTTGCAACATTTTCACACACACGCGTCCAATTGATTAGCAACTGGGTGTAAATGAATTCATTAGGATCACACACGCACACACACAAACCAATTGCAAGCCGAATGCAAAACTTGAAGCATCTTTTTTTTCTTTTTTCTTTGAGCTGCATTCGAATTATTGCTTATTAAACTTTGACTTTAGTCGGTTCAATATGTCAAGTGTGTGTGTGTGTGTGTGTGTGGGTGTGTGTCGTGTGTGAGACACTTTGATGTGTGTTTCGCCCGAAGGTCGCTTAATTGTTAATACTAACAACCAACAACAACGTCAACCGCAAAAGGTATTTTCAATTGTTGTGGTTTTGGTTTTAGTTACAATTTATAACGGCAAACACACACACACACACTCACATATACATTGGCAACATAGTCGTCGACATATCATATCAGAGTGTTGACCAACTTATCTTATCTGCAAGAATTATATGAAGAATATTCTGACAATGGTCCTGCTTGGAATTCGAATTGGAATTCGAATTGGAATTGGGCGAGTTACGACATACACACATACACACAGTTATCGTTTATTTACTTAGCGGAAGCTCGTACAAGGCAGAGCCAACACTTGCTAACATACTATGAGTAAACACAAACACTAACAAACACACAATTTATTAATGTATGTGTACCCTTGAAACGAAATGCTCTGCGTTAGATACTAATTAAACACCCTGGGCAAAAGCTACGCAAGAAAATGTTTTGTTTTGGTAAAAGCTTTTATGCAAAATGAATTTAAAGTGAATATATTGAAGAATTTTATGTGTTTCTCAATGATTTATTTGTTTGTATTGCAAATGCTGAAAACGTTGACTCTGCTCTCACAGACACACACACACACTTACATACACACATACGCAAGTAATAAGTTTGTATGCAAGTCTGTCTGTGCAAAGCGAAATTTGCCACCAAATGCAGAATGAGAACGAATGTTTTTTGTTGTTGTTTCGGGGTGTGGTGGCTTAAATGCTCTTCTTTTTCAGCCCGGCTCCTCTCTTTCTCTCACGCAGTGAGTGACGATGGATGATACGACGACGGCGTTTGACGTTGAACCAAAACTGCATGCATACACACAGACTCACACACTCACATGCAAACAATAGCAACAATGCTGTATATATGCGTATATACAGTTATATTATATACATTTGCGTAACTAAATAAATCGACACCTGCACACAATGCACACACACACGAAGTAAGACGTGTCTTGCTTATTAAATTTGTAGGCAATAATATCCACATTTATTTCTTTATTTTTGTAGTTGCTAATTTCTTTTTCTTTTTGATAATCCAAGGAAATCAAGTGTATACAAATCGAATAATTCTTATGAATTCCATCGTTTGTGTATACATATATTTTTATTTCCGAAAGAGTTGATAAGAGTTTCAATAAAATCTGTGGACAATGTAGGAAATGATGTTCGTTTTATCGAACGCACACTGTAAACAAACACATTCATCAATCAAGCATCCCCACACAGAGAGTGAGGAGAGCACCAAGCAAAGTTTTTTAGACAAGCAGCGAGATCTATTTTGAGCAAATTAGAGCTGCGAAAAACGAGCGAGAGAAAGCAGCTAAAGGAAAGAGTACTGTTTACAAGCACACGCACACGCATACAGACGCACACGCGGGTAAGCAGGCATGCGAAAATATGCATAAAACAGAGAGGAGAGGGAGGGAGTTTTACAATGCACGTTCACACTCGCATGCATAAACTGCTGCTGCGTATGTGTGTATCTATGTTTACTACGTGTGTGCAATTGTTTGTGTTGAGGTAGAAATTGGGCTGCGCATGCGTAAATTCATTTATTAAAATTCATACACGCAAATTCAACACAATGCAATGCAAACAGAACTGTTGTTGTTGTTGTTCCGTTTATGCTGCTCTGAATGTGTGGCGGTATTTAAAAATAAACCATGGAATCATCATTGAGATATATATAAAAAAAAAAAAAGAGCAGATGCGAAATCTTCGCTGGCTGCCAAAAGCGGATATTGCATAAATCGAATTCGGTGGTCGGAAAGGGTGGGGGGGGGCTAGATTTCTATTTATCGATACCCATGTAAAATCTGGTGCTACTACACAACATTTAACTGTCACTTTATCGAATTATAATCTGTTCTAGTCCGATACAATCGATAAATCGCATGCATTTTATGTTTTTGCATAATTTAAATTTAACTGTCAATTTATCGAACTGTTCTAATTTGCATGTAAATTTGTAACACTTCTTTTTTTGTATTTCTTTACCGAATCCAAATTAAATAGTGATGAGACTTTCTTAATGAAGCCACCGCTGCCGCTGCCGCCGCCGCTGCCACCATCCTGTCGCTTCTTTTTGCGTGTGGTCATATTAATATTATTAATATAATTATTATCACAACGCGCGGATCTTTTCTCTTAGCGTTGCACGTAAAGTAACGTAGAACAACACAATCACGAATCACGACCGGTGCAGTTGCAGTTGGCGTAAACGTTTACGCAATTTGTTATTGTTGTTGATAAGTTTAAACAAATTGTTATAAATTCCTCTACAGTTTATTCTTTATTTGTTTGTTTATAATACACAACACACACACACACTTGTGCACAGATATGCCGCGTGACTCACGCGCCGCCTACGTTAACAAGTGTCATGCACAACAAAAAAATGAAAATGAAAATAAATAATAATTAATTAATATGTAAGCACAACATCAAAAAAAAAGCGGCGCGTTGCCAACGTGAGCAAGTTCGAACTACAACTATCGCCAAAGTTTGCTGTGGACGGTTTGCTGTTGAACGGTTTCTGTTCCCTCAACGTGAGAGAATCTTCTTACACACATACATGTATAAATATATATATGTACACACATACATTTGTATATTCACGTATAAGTTATGCTTTCCAAATTACATACCAACACACACACAATTATATTCTTCACTTATTGTTTGCCACAGAGAACAGCGAAAAAAAAAAACAAAAACAAGAAACGCTAAGCACGCTCTTTCGCTCTCTCTGTGTCAACGCCGACTACTATTTTGGTATTTTTTGCGCTACGCCTTGCATGTGTATAACCTACATACATACATACATACATACGTGTGTGTGTACGTCTGTATGTATACACACATACATGTGCTACGGTATATGTGCGATTCGATTCGAACGAATGTAAAAAAGGCACAAAATTTCGAAACACTAACTATATTCCAACTGTTTTGGTATGTTCTACGTATTCATGTACATATGTATTATATACAAAAAAAAAAAAACAAAAAATTTCATGCACATTTTGTTGTGGTATTTTTTTTTAGTTCACTTTTATGTGTTAAACACACACATTTTCACTAGCCGCTTGCATTGATTTGGCCAAATGGGGTTTGTTCGCTCTTTCGCCCGCTCGTGTGTTGCAGATTTTCACAGACCGTTCAAATATATTCACATATATATATATATATAATTTGTTGGGTGCGTTTACGCCGCAATTATGCGATGCCTGCCTATTTTGCCGTGTTGTGTTGTTGGCATTTTTCTAGCGAGTCAGTGACTGACGATAACTGCCAAGCCCACCAGCAGAAAACAACACAACCGACTGGCCATCACTAGCGTGCACACAAAACAGAAGCCTATCGTTGCGGTGTTTTGGTATGCGTAACCGGTTATATTACCGCTCATATATATTTATATGGTCTCGGGGCTGGCAACACCGTTCACAGTTGTAGTTCAGGATTTTTTAAATTTCTTGACTCTCATTCAATCGCTGCTGTCCTAATCAATTCACGATAATTATGTATTTAAATTTACGTACTATTGCACAATGACACGCACAACTTGTGATTTTTTACATTTTTATCTTGGGAGTGACGCTTGCGCTTGGTTTGCTAGCGACGGAACTTAGGATCGATAGCTTTAAGCCTACCTATCGATGCTGTTGTAGGGATACTATCGATCGCCGTCATCAGTGTTGGCTTATGCCGCTTGGGACTAGATCAGAGTTGATTCTAAGCTGGCCGCGCAACTTCGAAATCTCCATTTATATACAAAAAGACAGAAATTTCAATAACTCAAAATAACTATTAGCAACAACTAATTAGGTATTCATAATAAAACGAGGAGTTAGCTTTTCCTACTTCTACTTCAGAAATAAAATCAATTTTCTAAATAGCTTACTAGCCTAAAAGTCATTTTGCCAAAATAAATTGCGAGTAGTAGTGAAAATAAATATATATACAAACCATACAAATTGCAAATGAAACAATTAAAATAAAATGCAAAAAAATATATGTATTATGATTCATTTGTCGTTTAATGTCTTTCACAAAACATAGGTACTTTGTATCATTTAATATTACAATCTAAATTAAAACAAAGACATGCCTAAATTAAAGATGATCGAATGTAAACAAGCTAACAATAAACAATAAAGAGAACGTTTGAAATATCAAATAATATATATATATATAAACAAGGTGTATGTATTTTCTGTGGATTACATGAGATTTAGTTAACTTAATGACAAATGTTTGTTTTGAGCAAAAACAGCGTGATTAATATTTTAATATGTATGTATAGAGAAACGGTGCTAAAAAAAAACAATGGGCATTATGAACACTGGCAACAAAAAATACTGTGAAAAAAAGGGAAAAATAAAAAGGGTACAACAAGAGTTGGAGCGGAAACGGAAACAAGCGGCATTCGCAGCCATTCCATTTCAAATGAAGCGCCAAATTAAGCTGACCGATTACCAACACAGCCAAACAATTTGCAGAGATTATGGAAATCCGGTTCTTATTATTAGTAACAATTATTATTATTGCTATTATTATTTGTTCTTTTTGTTTTTGTTTTTTTTTTTGCTTTCTTAAGCATGTTGGAATGTTTGGGCAACAACTTTGGCAACTGGCGGGTGACTTTTTTGTGCTTTCCTTTTTGGTATGTGTTTTTGTTTTGAGTTGATTCGAGCATTAGTTTGACATTATTTCGAGCAAAATTATGATTCAATTTTAATTGCAGCCACTTACAATCTGCTGAGTCCCGCTTCTGGTTGCTGTCGCCTGCTGTTGTTGTTGTTGTTGTTGCAACTGTTGAACCACTTGTTGCTGCTGCTGTTGTTGCTGGGGCGAGCGAGCGTTGCGCACTTGTTGCACTGCGGCATCTTCTGTGGCAGTGGCATCTTTGGCATTCTCACAATCGGACTCGATGCGCATGCGTTGGTTCTGCGAATAAGATTTATGTATATTTATAAATATATATATATATAATTGATAGAAATTTATCAAATGCATTTTCAGTTTCAGTTGTGATTACAATATTCCACCTGAGTCTGAAATTGAACGGTATTCCGTGCTGGAGACAACTTTTGAGCACTGTTCTGTTAAATCGATTTATGGCATAAGCTGGTATGCTTAACATGATAACATTTGCCTGCTTACATTGGAACAACAGCAGACATAACTGCCAGCATCGACGTCGACGTCACCGTCGCCGTTGTCATCTGCATACTGCTGCTCTTTGCCTCTCTTTTCACGCACACGAGACTTGTGCTGTTGCTGCTGCGACTGCGACTGCTGTTCTGCCGACGACGACGGCGGCGGCGGCGCTGTTAACTGACGTCGACGTCGACGCATTCGCACCGGCGATCGCGAGCCGACATAATTGGAGAAACGTCGTCGCGAATGCCGCACTATCGATACCCAATCAATCATTTTGTACCAAGTACTATGTTTATTTGTTTTTGTTTTAGTTACAGTTTGAGCTTTCTTTTTTTACTACATCAATTCACTGTTGCCACTTGAGGAAAACATTTTGTAACACAAAAAATAATATATATATTTATGTACACAAAGAAGCATTTTCTTGGTACCAGACGTCCCATCTGCCGGTGCATAACAAATGTACCACTTTTGGTACAGCTGTACCAACGTACAAGTGACAAACACACAGACAGACAGACAAGTTAAGTTGCTTTGTGGCTTTGTTTGCATGTGTGTTATGCACAGTTATTCTACGCATCTCTCACGCAAATGTAGCAACAAGTTTCTACAGACACTCCACACACACACACACCCCTCCACCCTTTTTCTTGTGTGTGCGTAAGCAAAACTGACGTAAATACAAATGCATGTGAATTCATATGGCATTTCGGTTGCTTTCAATTTTGTTACGTATGCGCGGTGTATTTTTCCTATATTCACCCACACACACTTATATACATATGTATATTGAATTCTGTTTGGCAAGTAAATACAGCTGTGTTTATGTGTGTGTATTTACATGTGTACATAACAACTATTTGCATACAGTGCATAAATATGTATGTAAATATTTTAAGATTTATTCGAGTAGATTCCTTGCATTAATTAATCATTCGTTTTTTTTTTTTTTGACAGTACAGTTATTTAAATGTATGCAGATAATGTTTGAGTAGTAAGCGTGAATTGCTTTTCAAGATTTAACATATCTACTGCTGATCAAGTATTCCAAAAGAACACACAAATAAATCAAATAATCAATCTCAGTATTCACTTCAAATGCACTTGATTTTCGTTCATTCTGTTTTCACTCCTGCATTTTAACTAGAAACTAACTGCTAAGGGTTGCAGAGTGGAGAGTGGAGAGTGAGAGGGAAGAGCCGCTAACTGTCAGTGCTGATCGCTTAGCCGTTTTTTGCAAGGCTGACGAGCACAGCGGTTTTAATGGGATCTCCTTGCGGCTGCTTGATGCAGTTTTACACAACTTTATATATATACGCATATATGCTGCCTATATTTAAAGCCGAATCTTGCGTCAACGCGCAGAATATGAAAACAAAAAAACAAAGAAAAAAAACAAATAACAAAAAACATTAAAAAAACACCAGTAAAAATTCGGAAATCACAAAATAAAAAGCCGCGATTCTTAGCGCTTCAATCGAATGTGCGCGAAAAACTGGCCCAAAGACAACAAAGACGGCAGCGACGACGGACGGCAGTGAAGCAACTTGCCAAAACAAAATATAAAAAAACAACAATACAAAAATTGGGAGAAACATATACATATATGTATGAATATATATATATATATACATGTTTATATATAAATATATATATAGAGAAAAAAATGTGTTTTTTCTTCAATAAGTTGCCCAATGCCAGCGAAGAAAAGCTGAATGAAAAGTCCAAAAGCGAGTGAGTTAATATATATATACATATATCTACATCTGTATCTGAATATGTCCGTCTACAACTGCCTGTATGAAAACATCGAAATATTTGGTGAAAACATTGCCAAGACGTATACGTAATATACAGTCAGTAAATACAATAAGCAAGGCAGCAAGGCAGCAAGACAGCAAGACATACAGCCAATATATATGTATATATATAAAAATATATGTGTATATATGTATAGACATCTTACAGGTGAAACAAATTGGCCAGATCTCAAAACAGATTCTTATGTAGATATATATTGATGTATTGAAGCGAGACTGCAACATGTTGTTAATTAGCAGGTGGCACAGCACCAAATTGTTGTTACTCCAATTTTATTATGTACAACATACAATGTTGATGTCTAACAGCTGTTTGCCACATGTACACACACATACACACATATATATATTATAATGTATTCAGCTAAGGATTAGTAGTGTATTTTTCATAAATGTGTATTTTAAGCGAAGAACAAAAAAAAGATTGAAAGAACGCCAGAAAAAAGAATAAAGAAAAAGCCGAACCCAAAGCAGCTTTAAATTTGCCGGGCGTTTTTTTTGCACACGATGGCTGGCAAACTGTTGGCCAAGATTTGAAGACGTCAAAAGACGTCAACGCAGCGACAGTTGACGGATAAACGAAACTTGTGCGACTCGACACGTCGACGGCGCTGCTGTTACTGCCACACACGCCACACGGCACGCGGCACGCGCAACGCAGAAGAAAGGCAAGTCTGTTTTTGGAGTGGGCGTGGCTATTGACCAGCTTGAGCATTGCCCATTCCTTGGAGTAGTTAAATCACTAAACGCGCTAAGCATGTCGCTTGCACTCAAATTGACGATGATTTTTTGCACACATTTGATAGGCACTTACACGAGTATGTGTGTGTGTGTGTGTGTGTGAGTGTGTTATCAGTGCGCAATCAGGTCATAAGCAAACATCACACACACACAAATTTGCATACACACACACACACGTTGAACAGGCTTCGAACTTACGTTGAATTATTACGTTTCACGTTAGGGCTAACGTACTACGCATGTCAGGCAGCAATATTCTATATATATGTACGTTGCCTCCTACAATAATAACAAAAGCCCGGCGTCGGCGCAGGACAAAACGACGAGCGGTGGACTTGTTTGCAAAACCCCCTCCCCCTTAACCACCACCTATGCCACCC
The DNA here is from genome assembly GCA_035044325.1 of Drosophila nr. medialis 2 BK-2023a. Lineage (NCBI taxonomy): Eukaryota > Metazoa > Arthropoda > Insecta > Diptera > Drosophilidae > Drosophila > Drosophila nr. medialis 2 BK-2023a. The sequence goes on from JAWNMH010000391.1 coordinate 230,691, forward strand.
AGACCAAGCGAACCACTCCTCACCCCCCCAGCCCCCACTATCCACACCATTCCACCATGACAACGAAAATTGCCATGTTATGGCACTTAAGAACATGTTCCCGTTTTCCTACACTGACTGGGTCAACACAAATCATGTTGAAAATACAAAACAGACGCTAACAGTTCTTAGTCCTTATCAATTTGAACAGCGTGTGTGTGTGTGTGTGTGTGTGTCTGTGTGGGTGAATGGGAATAACTAACGGTTGCCTAGCTACACACAGACACACACAGAGACACTCACAGACCCATACAGACAAACAAGCCTAATTGAAAGAGCAGCAAGAAACAGAGAAAGAGAGAGAGAGAGTAGGGCGAGTGCGAGTGAGAGTGCGAGGGGTGACCCTTAAAGCAGAGGTGAGAAAAGCAATCATGGCTTCTATTACAGTTAAAAAGGCTGCGAAATTGACCCGCCTCAAACGTGTTTGACACTTGCTTAGTTGGCCTCATCCTGGCAAGAAATTGTTGTTGTTTTTGCTTGCTTCGCCGCCTGCACGAAGCGTATACTGATTTCAATTTTTTACGGTCTTGCGCTCACGCAAGCCAAAACAAAAAAAAAAAAACAAAAAGTAAATAGCATAAACACGTGCACAAATACATATGCAGGCGCATACACATACATATATATTGTAAAAAAAAAAGGGAACTCAATTGAAAAGTGACAACACTTTGCAGCAATCGTAATCTTAGCAAGCGATTCTCGACAGCCTGACACGTGAGTGTGTGTGTGGCACGTTGTCTTCGAGTTGCGCCGCGCAAATGTTGTATACGAAATGCGCCCAACATTCAAACATTCTAAATGACATATATATACATTCCTGATTAGCATCGGCAGTCGCGTCAATTTATAGCCTGCTTCCATTATCATCGTTTCTGGCCCCATAGGGGTCAACATTCTGTGCATTCCACATGTCAAATTCGTCCCGACTCTGATCATTTATCGAGTGGGTAATGCAATATCAATGTCGCAAGCTAAACTCTCTTCTTCTTCCCTTAAAATACAATTCTAATTTTGAATCATAAATCATATTTTAGTTTCGCTCTTTTCATTTGGCCACTCACGACAGTTGCGAAATGTTGGGCAGTGAGTGAAATCTGGCTATTAGTCATATCGGATTATATTTTCGTGCGTAAATCGATCATCTGTAAATCAAAATATATATAGAACTAACTGTAATTACTTCATAATATTTTTTTTATAAAAATCGAGACACTTTCTGCATCTGCAGAAAACCCATAGCTAGTGTCCAGTGCTATATGGAACCCATACTAGTATACAGATACAATGTATATATTTCCTGCTCCTGCTCCTGCTCCTGTTCCTACTCCTGTTCCTGCTCCTGTTCCTGCTCCTGTTCGTACTAAGCTGTATGTTCATATTGAGCAAATATTAATTTCTAAGTGAACTGGCGCCAGTCAGCCCCGTAAGCCCCGTCAGAGATGGTATCCGTGATAAGCCATCAGCCAACAGTCATCGCTCATCTGTCATGTCATTTTAGCCAGTCTCAAGTTGGGCCAATTGTATAGATTGTCATCATCATTGGCAGATGGCGGGGCGCGGTCACTGAACCCTAGTAAATCATGATGATTCCTTTTCTAATATCCTGAAACAGTTACCAATGCTGTCTGTCAATGCCCCGCATCCGCAACAAAGCTAATGACCTAATCCGCCAATTCAATTTCATATTTTGTGGGTAAAATGTGTAAATGGATATTATCAATATATGTTTTTGGAACAGACAGAAGCGGACATTCTCAACGAGCTGAGTTGATTTAACCATGTTCTTCGATCTGGCTCACTTTTGGACCTAGAGATTTTAAGGCCTATGTAAAAAGTCGATAAATATCGATATAGGATCACCAATTTGTACATAACTATGTTCTCGTATAGGTCAATAACATTTAACATTTCAAAGAACTTGCGTCATTCCTCCAACGAACCGGATCGGATCAATTTATTATATAGTTTGCATGGGAACAATCACGCAGAATCAGGATTAAATTCAATGATGAACATTTTTGTTTGCCGGACAAACACATCAGATATGCGTTTATAATGAACATCGGACAACTATATCATGGAGCTATCATCGGAATCGGTAGCTCTTTTAAGTTGATAGTGCATTTTAGATGTCGACAGATTGACTCCGATCCGCAAGGGTATATACGAGGTCTGACCAATAAGTAATGAGACTAAGTCCATAAAATACGTATATTTAAAAATTAAGGTACATTGATGTGATCCCCTTCAAAGTACTCCCCTCCCGCAACTACACACTGGTTCCAACGTTTCTTCCAGCTTTCGTAACATTTCTGGAAGGCTTCGACTGGAATGTCCTTTAGTACCCTCGTCACGGCGGTCTGGATGTCAGTTATGGACTCCTTTCACGGCCAATTTTGTTTGGGGGAACAAGAAGAAGTCACAGGGTGACATATCCGGCGAATAGGGCGCTTGCAGCAACACTGCGATGTTTTTAGAGGTCAAAAACTGCGACACACTGAAGGCACGATGGCATGGAGCATTGTCATGATGAAGGATCCACGTTTTGGCAATCTCTGGACGGACTCTAATGACTCGTTTTCGCAGCCGATCGAGTACTTTCAGGTAGAAATGTTGGTTGACGGTCTGCCCAGGTGGTACAAACTCTTTGTGCACGATTCCTTTGCTGTCAAATCAAATCATCATCGTTTTCATCCCCGACGCTCTCACGACCATTTTTAAAATCTTTATGCCATCGAAACACCTGAGCACGACTCAGGGCTTCATCACCGAACACTTTGACCAATTTACCGTACGTTTCCGTAACAGAATCGCCGAGTTTAACGCAAAATTTAATCGCGTACCGCTGTTCAATATTACGTCGTTCCATATTCGTGACACGCCTTACAAACACGTTGTCGAAAACACAACACAGCTGGAGAACTATCGAACGTACGAAAGTCGCGAGCACATGTATCGATAGAGGAGGGATGGGAGATTAACCGACCGAAGTTTCAGGTTCGCAGTGTTACCACAAGCGCGGCTAAAAAATCAGTCTCATTACTTATTGGTCAGACCTCGTATCTGTGGAACTTATTGATCTAGTAACAGACTTATTAAAAGAGTTTCAAGCAGAAAGGCGGAAAGACGAAAATGTTTTGATTATGAATGAATTTCGATTCTGGATGTATCTGCACAATACTTATATATCCGGCAACGATTGCTATACAATTATTATAGAGATTGTACAGTTTCGAGAGAGAGCAATTTGCATGACAGTGAAACGAAAGATAGAAATGAAAGATAATGAATTAATGTGCTTACCAAAATCTCTTCCAATTCATTTTTAAACGTTCTGCTCAAAGCCTCGGCATGCGCGGCCGCGTTCAAGTTTTGATTAAGATTTGAACTTGGATTGGGATTTGTGGCATCGTTGTTAAACTCATAGGCGCAATTGCGATTAAGATTGGATGTTTTTATAAACTGCATAGTGGGTTAAGTAAATAGAAGATATAATATATATGTATATATATATACATACATACATAAATATATGTATATATATATATACAAAAGGAGAGAGTAGCATGAGAAAGAGTGTTAGATATATGTATGTAGATAGAGAGTATATTTTATATATATATATATATAGATATATGTTATTAAAGAAACTAAAAAAAGTTGAATATAATAGAGCAGGCATTATGCGAGGAGAGAGAGTAAACTGCATGTTGTAATATGTATGTAAGTGATGATAATGATGGGGCAATGTACCTAGAAAGAAATTACAAATTTGATTAAGGTGCCACAGCAAGATTGAGGTTAGGCACGCGACTTTCTGTTTCTTTTTTTTCTTGTTTTTTGGGATACTCAACATAAAACAACAATACAAAATAAATAATTTATTGGACTAAGTGCTACGAGTGCTAAATTTCCGCACGCATATGCACAAAAACATACATATATAATCTATATATTAAACAAATTGCACGCCAGGGCTGCAAAATAATCAATTGCATCATTCAGTTCTCTTCCACACACACGCACACACACACAAACACACACATGTATGTGTATATGTGTATTGGAGAACAGTTTTGTGAACGCTCTTTCTTTGTTTTGCAGCACCGTTCAGTAGTTACAGTTATACGCTACGAGCTGTCTCTCTATGCACAAAACAGTTATTACATAAATACATCATATGCTCGACTCTCTTCTCTCTCTACTTACATCGGCTATCTTGGTGACCTGTCCATCCTTCTCCCACTTGGTAGCAATCTGCAATGTCTCGGCGGTCTTTTGTTGTATGCTCTTTGAGTCGTCCAATAACGTTAATTCATAGAATTCCTGTATATCTGCAATTGAAAATGTATACCAAACTGGGATAAGTAAATGTTTTCATTTTTATATAATCCATTTTGTGGTTTAACGTTGATATGTTCAGTTATCAAAGAGAGAGAAAAAAGAGTTCAGTTATCAAAGAGAGCGAAAAAAGAGTTCAGTTATCAAAGAGAGAGAAAAAAGAGTTCTTTTTTTTGATTACTTTTTTATAGTTTTTAAGGGATTTCATTTTTCCAACTACAGCTACAAAATGCAATTAAATATGTATATGGAATCAACACCAGCTAAACTACATAAATATATATACTTATACATGATATACAGTTGCAAAAAAGAAGGGGTATTTATTAAATTTGCATTTGCCATTTTGCATCCCAAAGTTCGAGCTGTTCGAAAATCAATTTGCAAATGGAAAGCATGAAACGGGAAATGGCTCTTGAAATCCAAACCATGATTTGGATGGTTGCAGAAATAACGCAATGAAGCAGTTGAATGGCATATGAAAAGTTATTTAGGTCAAACATTTATTTCGAGCTGTGACACATTCACAATTTGTATGCAATGTGCTCGTTCAATTTCCTGTTAAATCTCCATCTCTGTGTGGCAGACAATGTTTATACCCAGCAACATTGAAGTATACGTAAACGTTCCATATATGTATCCAAATGTCGAACGTATAAGTTGCAACGGTCGATTTGTTTATGCAACGCTTGAAGTAATGTATATCAATGTATCCGATTCGCCTGCGAGTCTCCTCAAATTCTGCTTGAATCAGCTGGAAAGCCAGAGAACTGTGCTTAGCATTTGGCAAAATAAACTCAACTTTGGTACCCATGTAGAAAATACTGTATCAAAGTGCTCCAGGGCGCTTTATACATGTCGCAGCATAGCCGGCAAATCATGGGGCACATCACCAAAGATTGTAAGATGGCTAATGGTAGTAAGACCCATGCTAACCGTGCAAAGACAGTTATTAAAACTGCAAAGAATGGCCTGCATATGTATGACAGGGGCTTTGCGCACCTGCCCCACAATGGCCTTGGAAGCCTTAATGGAGCTCACACCACTCCACCATACCATAAGGCTCCAACAGAAAGCAACGCTTCTAAGGATGTCAGCTGAGGGAGTTGGGGGCAATCACATCCTAAGCCACAAAGATGCCCAACTTCTAGCAGATGAACTTCCCCTGATTATGCAACCCAGGGACGAAATGACGGCCGAGTATTTATTCGAGCGGAATTTCAAGGTTCATATGAGCAGCAAAAGGGAATGGACGACGCTAAACGAAGTCCACCCTATGAAACCGCACACCATAAAATGGTACACCGATGGATCACTCACCACACAGGGAACAGGCCTTGGAGTGGTGGGTCCTCGGGTATCTTACCATGAGTCCCTTGGAAAGCACACCAGCATATTTCAAGCAGAGGTGTGTGCGATAGGGAGATGTGCGGAGTTTAACCTAAAACGACACTATCGGAATGCGGATATATCCATCCTCTCCGATAGTCAAGCAGCAATAAATGCTCTAACATCCAAAGTAGTCCACGAAGTAAGATCCAAGCTTGACCAACTCGGAAAACATAATAGGCTCACCCTAAGATGGGTTCCGGGTCACAGGGACAGCAGGGAACGAAGAAGCTGACAAGCAAGCAAAAATGGGGGCAGAAAGACCCATGATAGGCCCTGAACCGTATTGTGGTGTGGGAAGACACACAATACAGTTATATATCAGGGATGAAGAAAGACTGATGCGAGAACGGAGCTGGGTTGAAACACCAAGACTCCGACAAGCCAGAAGTCTCCTAGGTGGCTATAATCAAAAGCGATTTAAGCTAATGATATCCATGGGGAAGAATCGACTCAGAATACTCACAGGTCTATTGACAGGACACTGTAGACTGAGAAGTCACCTAACCAAATTAGGTATTTACAGCAGCAACATATGCAGGTTCTGCGGATACGAGGAGGAATCCTCGACGCACATCCTAACAGAATGCGTCGCCTTAACCAGGAAAAGATGCAGCGTCCTAGGGCAGTATATAATGAGGCCCAAGGACATAGAAACCCTCAACCCAACAAAGATTCTAGCATTCGTGCAGGAGTTGGGATTGATGGAAGAGCTATAGGCTCAGTAAGGGGGCACAATAGACCTTTAGGTCGCAGTGCAAACTTTCCCCAATTATAATAATAATAATAATTTGGCAACTTGATAAGAATGCAAAAAATGTTGACTGTAAATGCGGTTTTCGAAATGGTTTCTTAATGCTCAGAGTAGTCGGTCAATGTAGACCGCGATAATGTGTATAAGATAATATGTAGCAAGTCACAGTAATCATTGGAATGGTGGATCCAGTTGCCAGTGATCAAGTTAGACCGATAGGCGGGAGGAGCATATAGACACATATACATATGTCTATATATTTAATTCAGAAAATAATATATAATCGAAGTATGCAGATGTTAGTAGTCCAATCAATTGCATTTTCTATATAAAGAAACTTTCATTAATGCAAGATTCGAAATCAAATTTTCAAAGGTCCAACTAATACTGAAGACAGTTTTGACGGTTGCCAACCATAAGGTCGACACACATAGGCCATCCTTGCCCCGTTATGAGACCGTATGGGTTCTCACATCATTTCTGTGGCACTCGTATGGTCATAAATTAGGAGATAATCCAACCAGTTATATTTATATTTATATTTCGCAATTCTGGTCCAATATTCTCTGAATGTGATAGACTTGATCAAATCTAACTTCCCAGTGTAGCGAGTCTTTCTCTGGTCAGTCCAGCAGAAGTGCTCTGCAGATTCTACCTCCTCTTCGTCTCAGCAGCGTCTGCAGAAATCATTATGAGGCGCTTGAAGCCTATGGGCAGGAATATCCACTAACCAGTGGCCGGTTATGGCACGAATTGGGCCAGATTTGGCGTGCTATACGACTGCAGTTGGCATTTTGCCATTTGTCATTTAAGCTGAGTCTGTTTTCTGCCTTCTGTCTCTGATTTAAAGCTTACAGGTAGCCAGAGACATACAAACACCTTCCTTATCTGTGAGGAGTGGCAATAGTTTACAGTTGTCTTCCATATTCTGGTGCCAAATTAGACTAACAACATGCTGCTTAGCCATCTCGTGCAGAGATTTGCGGCAGCTTGTTACGGATATATGGAGCTTGTCGACATCGCGCTGTTAGATTTGATCGCCGCTTGGCTATCAATGTACATATTTTCGTTGCCTGGACCAACTTTAGACCTCTTTAGGGAATTCAGTGCTGCCAACGCGATTTTCAAGCTTTGAGCCGTTTGTGTAGAAAGTCCGGGTGTACCGTGAGTCCAGTCCTTCCTGAGGGGTAATATGTACGGAAGGGTGTATTGAGTTGTACAACTGGCACACAGTTTTTGTGGGACTCTTTGCATTCTCCAAATGAATAGATGCGGGGCCTATCTGCTGAGTATTCCATACTACGGATTCTCTCAGTCTTATGCCTTTTATTTGAATTGAATTGAAATCTCTAGACTCTAAAGAGAATTGAAGTTGAAGCAATTTTGAGTTTTGATAATATTAATGGGGAGATAGAATCGAGCAATACTCACCAAGTAGCGCCTGGAATAGGCGAGACTTAAAAATGCGGATGACCCGTTCGATTGCAATACGCAGGGCACGATCCTGTGGCTCCGACAGACGTGAGTGATAATCCTCGAGCAATTCGAGGGCTCGATGAGCTTCTGCAATGCAAAATGCAAAATGCGAAACAGGCATTAATTAATATTGAATCAGATTAAATTATATATAGCAAGAAAGAAAGAACAGAAATATGAACGAATCAAATACAAATTATTTGCAAGCACTTCCTCCAGCTTCTTCAGTTTGCCAAGCTGGATTGGACTTCTTATTCTGATTGGGATTAAATACATGTCTATCACTGTATATCGCCGTCTTGGTTTATCTATATGGCTCACTTTGTTTCTCCATGAAACGTTCATCCGTTGTCAAATCCTCGCCAGCTGTTGGAGCTCCTTTTGGCTGCGCCGGAGCTTGAAGCATCTGGCTCTGCTCCTGCTCTTGCTGTTGTTGCTCACGCTCAAAAGCCTCCAACGAGCTGCAAAAGCGGCTCAGCTGAATGCGCAGACTCTCCGAGCTGCTGGCTGTGGTCTGGCCGCCCAAAATTGGCAGTGCCTGTGCCCCAAACTCATCGCGTGAGACATCATCGCTCTCCGATTTGTCAAAATAGCCCGACTCGACGTCGGGCGTGCGCTGCTCCGCCGCTGATGATAGCATATGACCATATTCAAGCAGATCCTGTGCCGAATAGAAGCACTCAACGGATTCGCGCACACTCTCACTGTACTTGGCAACCACCAACGGCTGCTGGATGGGCCTGGGCTCATCGCAGACCACCAACTGCTCCCCAGTTGAGCTGCCTGCCAAATCGACATCAATTTGCTGTTTCTGTTGCTGTTTCTGTTGCTGTTGTATTTCTATGGCTTCCGTTTGTGTGAAGTGCACCAGCAATTGGTCGTTCTCGGTGTGGGATTGCACTTGTTCCGCATCGGCTAATTGCCTAATTGGTTCGCTCACGTTTGAGTTGTTATCAATGTCTTCGTCCACGGGCGACGAGTCCACATCGTCATCATCATCATCATCATCATCATCGTCGTGATAGCTCTTATCATCGCTGCTGAGCAGCTCCTCATTGGGATCGCTGCTCTTCTCCCTATCCGAATCTGTATCTGAGTCCATACTCTGGCCAACTAACGGCAGCATGCAGCAGCTCTGGCACTTGCGTCCACTTGCGGAGACGGCGTCACACTGCTCTATTATAGAGAAACCCATCCACAAGCCCATCCACATACACACACACACACACACACAACCCAACTAGTTCAATAAATCAATAAAGATTGACTTAAAAACGGAACCAAAAAAAATAGCTAAAAGCAAAATTAGTGCTCGCCATGCCCATGCCCCAGCTACTGCTATCATTGTGTTACCTCTCTGTGTTGCAGCTTTTAGTGTTTCTGTTATACTGCTTTTAGATGTGGCAGCATTTATGAATCTGTCGGGGTCAGCGCACAGCTAACCTGGATGACATTGCCATAAAGTGTTTTTGCCAAACAAAACTGATTAAATATTTATAACTATATTAACCAGTGTGTGTGTGTGTGTGTGTGTGTGTCTGTTATATATTATGCATGTACGTTGCGCTCAAAATAATAGTACTACTAAAACATAGAACATACAGTTATATATATGTAGATATATATGCTTTTCCAATAATTAAAATAAATTTCGATACTTCTCTATAATATACATCTTGGCAAACCTTAAGAGTGATATATATATGTATGTTTTGTTTATCCTTTTCGTAGATTTCTTGACGAAGAAGATGAAGAATCGGGCCAGCCATAACCTAACCTAACCTTGAACTTCTTGCAACTAGTTGTTTATCTCTGAGCGTAAAATGTAAGATTTTTAAAAATAGACATCGGCCTTCAGTACAACAGTATTGTTATTATTGTCAACAGTTCAGATATAGAAGTATTACAGATATATAAGTGTACTATTTTACTCAATGAACTCCAAATTGGTCAGCTCAGCTTGCACTCTTCAGATATAGTTAGCTGCAGCAGGAAAACAAACTATTAGGATAATATCTTGAGCAGATGGCACAGTTTTTGAAAGGGGTTGTATTATTTTGACCGCTACTGTACAGATGTAAGCAGCATTCATATCTGTGGCGTCTTTTGCTTATGTTGCTGTTGACCTTCATTTATTGGCCATTACAAAAGTTTGGCAGCGGCTGCATTTTTTCTCTTTATTTTTATTTTTATTTTTATTATTGTTTTTATTTTTGTTTTCTTATGGGTCTATTTATTGTGCTCAGATTTGGTGCAATGGACATGCCACTGGCTGTGATTGTAACAGCTGTACATACATACATTTATCCGTGTAGACATGTATCTATGTATATGTGTATATATGTATCATTGTATTGTCAAACCGATACACGAGAAAAGCATAAAAAATCGGGTAAAAAATCTGTCTAATCTGTTTGTTTATTATCAGTTATGACGGATGGACGAAATACAACGAACAAAATTTGATTCAGGAGATCGACCAGTCAATATTAAAAGAGAAGAAGTTGAGTTGGAGTTGTGCAAATGTTTGTTATATATATTTTCTCAATCAGCTCACAGATTACAATTATATTTAAATGTATTTTTATATAGTTATTTCAAGAAGTAAACAAAAATCCAAAGTAAATTCCTAGATAGACATAAACAAATAGCTTACCTTGCTTTTTCACTGGCATTTTGTAGGTGTTGTTGTTGTTGTTATTTTGGTTGTTGCTGCACTTGTTGTTGTAGTTGTAGTTGTTGTTGTAGTTGTTGTTGTTGTTGTAGTTGCTATTGCTTCAGCTACGCTTGTGTATTTAAATGTCGTTAATCTGTATTTATCACTGGATCTTTATAGGGTTCGTAACTGTTATAACTGTTATACGAGTACGAGTACTTTGTATATGTGTATGTGTTAATGTATGTACTATGTACTTTTTGTATGCATGCCTTTGTCGCTGTAACTCAATACACACTGTATATATATATTTACATCTATTTATTTTGTTTTTGTTATTTATTTCTCGTTATTTGTATTTTGTTATATTATTTTGATTTGTTCACATGCATGTATATATGATTTGTATAAGTGCACTCAATTTACTGTTTATTTTGTATTTAGTTATTTCGGATCATATTTTGGCGTATGCAATTCTTCTTTGATTTTTTGTCGGCAGTTGTCGTTTACATTGAGTTCTCCAAACTTGATTTCAACGTCACTAAACATTTAACTTATTCACTATGATTGACACATGTTTTTGCATGTGTGTTGGTTAATTCTAGGCACACATGAGCACATTACGAATCGAATCGATTTCATTTTATTTTTAATGTTTGATTCAATCTGAAAGTCGCTGCAGACGGCACATCTGAAAAAAAAACAACAACATAAAAAAAAGTATATGTAAATATATACATCGAAATTAATGATATATTTCTTATTGTTATTCTATTGATTTATTAACACATACATAATATTTAAACACTCACGCGCTTAATTACATTTGCACCAAATTTTTTGTGTGAAATCATATTCGGCGACCAGAAACGAATCAAAAATACTAAATAAGAACCAAAAATTGTGCTTTCGAAATTTGTGTCGCCCAAAATGTTTGCAGCTATTGTCTGATTCCTGGTATCTGCCATATACTGACCGATGTAGCGGCTATATGTATATATATATATATACATGTGTGTGTATATATATATGCGTATGTGTGCCTCGTTTTGCGCTATTTCAGCAAATTCTCTTTCGGTTTTAGTTCTTTTGCGCTCGCACATACTCTATATATATATATATATATATACATATATATAAATATATGCAAACACGTATGTAACTGTGTGAAAAATGTTAATATGTGGGCAGGCAGATATCAGAAAAAAAGTATTTCTTAAATGCGGCTAGTTTTAAAATATTTGAAATGTACGACTAACGTACGCAGAAAAGTGAAAGAGGCGAACAATAACTGATTGGCTCACGCGTGTCTGAGCAAGGCAGGAATGAACACAGCACTACCTACTCCTGCCTAGGAACCCGCGCCTCCTATGACACACAGTACCCAACTCGCAGAGAGAAAGAGAGGGAGAGAGCGAAAGAGAGAAAAAGAGAGAGAGCGAGAAAGAGAGGGAGAGCAAGTCCCTAGCAGTCGGGGTTGTCAAGTTCCATTTAAAATCTCAATAATATAAAGCAGAAAAATACACTCTAGCGACAAACAAATTGTACATTTTTTTTGCATTACTATCGAATCGCATTTGTTTCAAAATATGAATATTGAAAGCACTTCAAGTCAGCTGAATTCAGGTCTGAAAATAATTCGATGTTGGCAACACTGTTTCAAGAGCGGCGTGCTCGAAACATTCTGTCTCTCACCAGTTCGTTACATCGAGTTTCTTTTTACTTGTGTACGAATTTGGGATCGTTTTTAAATGGTTGAAACAGCAGTAGGAGCACTCTACTAACCTAAATAGTGCAACTGGACTCTGATTGTGAATTTACTGATATATATTTAAATAATCAAAACGGATCAATTCAAAAAAGAAATTGGTTTATCTATATCATAAACATGCCTAAAGGTATGCTACGGAAGCAATGAATGCGAGAACAATCGAATTGTAGAAATGCCAATCTTACATTATGATTATACCCATTGATTTTGTTCTTTTAAATTATTAAGTGCCTATTTCTAACGGTATGTACGTATGATAAATTGTATGTATTTATATATGTTCATGATTCACTTTGCCAAGCAGCACTTGGCAAATTAAAACGTGCGGCTTTTCCCACTGCAATACTAAAAACCAAGGCGAAAGCGAGAACACAAATGCGAGTCAATATATATATATATATATATATATATATGGCAAAGTGGCAGTATCGCCAAGTTCAATCACCTCTTTCTGGCTAGCATTACATGCCGATAACGGCAATTATATCCTGTCGTTTGGTTAAAACGACAATTGATTACCGACGGTTTCTTTTGCTTAACAATTCCCATTTCATTATTTCCTTTTAGTGGGGCTAATAAGACACACACAGAGATTAATTTAGAAATAATTATTATAATTTTCACAAAAACTGACAGCTTTTGTTGCAGACTTGAAAATTGTTATACAGTGAAGTTATTTCGATGTAAAAGGGTGCAAAGCACTTGCAGTCTACATAGTGTCGTTTTCAGCGAGAGATTCCAGTAACTGGATACTACTATTACTCCACACGAAACTTGACAGCGATGGCTCACATAATATTGCAGGGCCAACTCCTTTGGTCACCACTTAAGCCCAGGTTACAGACCAACGAAAAATTTCGCAAGCGAAATTGCAAAATATTTCGTTTGTGGGACCTAAAAACAAAAAGCTCTGCTGAGAGGCAAAAATGTAATGTTAATTTTCTCGCCTTTATATTGTTTATAAGTACACTTTTTTCATGAAGATTAAAATCATTTTTCATTCATAATTTACTATTTGCATTTCGATTCACTTGCCGCTTCTAAGGTGGTTTGCCGATAACTGCCGTCAAAATGTATCAAAGTTAATTATTTTGACACCGTTGAACAGCTGTTCACAGAATCCACACAGGTCAACGGTGAGTTAAAATTGTGGATTTTAGTTTTGCGGTCGGCAACCGGCCGTCAAAATTTCTGCGGCAAAATATTTGACACAGTTTTTTTATATGGAGTTTTTCATTATCGACAATTTTTTTTTATCTGAAAGCTGTGCTTTAATTTTGAAAAGACGTTAACGAGAAGATCAAGGACCGGCAAGGCTGATTAACCTTTTTCGTTGTTTCTTGTTGTTTGTCTCGATGTCCCAGAGCAGGTGGTGCCCAGAAGGACAAGCAGGGCAATATTTAATCGAAGTATTAAATAAATCATTTTGTGCATCAATTTAATTTCGATAACATTGATACATTTGAGATGGCGATGACCTTGACGTCCGTCGTTGGGCTCATTACCTGGTTATTAGGTGTTAGTTGGGTGACCCTTTCATTTGAAAGTACGTTAATATCCAAACAAACTATACGAGTGTATGTATGTATATATATGTATATTTATATATATCATCTATATATACAGTCGTGTGTGTGCATAGGTGTGCACAAGATTGAGCAATAAAACGCAGACAAAACGTATGCAATTATATAAATGTACGTGTAGCTGTTTTGGGAGCAAAATTTATTTTATTTTTATTTATTCTCATTTTCAATTTATGCACGATATTTTTAGAAGGAAAAAAACACGAACAAATGTCTTTGCAAATGTCCATGTGCATGTACGATATGTTTTTAGTGTAATTTTACTTTATTTCTTATTTCTTGCCATTTTTTTTTTTTCGTTTCAATCAATAATTTAGAATTGTTTATAAATTCTGGGAAATTCATAGAAAGCTCCCAAATGTAGGCTCTAAAAATTTCGTCTTTCTAAATTTGTAATATTCGAATGTATTTTCTTTTTTATTTACAAACGGTTAACGATGTCAGATTATGCACATAAAGATGGAATGGATTGGATTTTGTATATCATTTGTAGTTGAGCATTTTAATTGTATATGTATGGAAAATAGTGCACACACACACACTTGATATATGGTACACGTGTTCGTGTGAATATGTGTGGATTTAATCATGTACGCCGATGCTGTATATATATATATATATAGAAACTTTTCACTCACGAACAAAAAATTGTATAAAAGGTTTGACGCTTTCGCGAACCGTTATGAGCTCACTGATGCTGCTGTGGCAGCTGATGCTGATGCTGCGTCTGTCACATTACACACAGACATGTGGATATGGATGGTATGTATGTGTATGTATGTATGCATGTGTGTGTGTATATGTGTGTAGATGGCCTCAAACGTATGTAAATTTGTGTTCACACATATATTTATGTCGCTGCGATTGTATTTTATGGTATGTATTTGATTATTCGCTTACTGTTCAGGTCACAAATCACAACTAATTTTTAAAAACTTCCCGTGTACATATTTACATTTTAAACATATATGCATGAGTTGCATGTACAATTAAAAAATAGATGAAAAAATAGAAGCACGCACAACGGGGCCGTTTTTCTTTACCTTTTCTTTTTTTTTGCCCCTAGTTTTACTTGTACATATGTATACGTCTGTGTATGTAAGACTTACATATGTGCACACTATTTTCCGCATTCAATTGTCAATTCAAATTGCATGTGTGTGTGTATCAAAATAGTGTCACTATCAGTGGAAAAATCACAATTTAAGGTTTACATACACGCTTACACGTCAAAGGACATTCGTTTGGCACTGGCCTCGAGCATTTTATGTTAAGTATAAATAAATTACTGTTTGCGTTTAGCATGAAGCACGTTGAATATATTACGGTTTTCTGCTCGCAAGTTACTTGGCTGCTGTCTGTGGCTGCCTGCCTTGCCTTGCCTAGCTTTGCCTGCCTGCCTGGTCTTGCCCGCTTCGCATATTCGGCGCATGCGCTTTTCATTTGCAGTGCGAGCATACGGCAAATGCACAAAACATACATTTAAACACGGCGTAAGTACTACATATATGTTCTATGCTCTTACGCACGAGCGTGGTATGTATGTATGTATCTACAATTTAGGAAACACTCATTGCATTCAATAAAATATATACATCAAGTGTATTAATTATAAATAATTGAGAATTTTCTAAATTTATTTATTGTTATTATTGCAAGCATAAAACATTTTCGATAAAATGCCGGCCCACTATCGAAGAATGTATCGACGTTTACTACAACGACACTGGCTCTTGAGCGCGATTTCCGGCAAATTAAATGATCTTTTTCTAGTATTTTAATGGAAATGGCATGCATTTCTTGTCTTATTAAAGTTTATTATTTGCTTTTGCTTTCAATTTTAAATATCGCAAACATAGCAGCAACAACGATAATTGTGATATTCAGGGACGATAGATACCAAGAAAGATACAACTCTAATACTGTCTTCTATTTGAAATATATCGATGGTTTTGCAGCAGCCAAAGAACAGCTGTTGTCGCTGTTTGGGAAAACGTGAGTTCTTTTTGTAAACGGACACATTTATTTATTTTTATTTTTATGGCGAAAAAGCGTAAAATTCCTGTGCGAAAACATCATGGCGTACGTGATCCACTTAAGCAACTTGAGCAAAGAGAGAAAAAGTACGTATAATCAACAGATCATCATGTTGCAGAAGTTGCAATTATAAACAAATTAATGCACTTTTCCAACACAGGCTGGCCAATGTAACCAATAATCCGCCGACGCAAAACGATGAGCAGCGTGCTTCTCACAGTTTCCAGCAATTCAAAAAAGTTGTCGACGCCACCAAAGCGGGCAAAAAGCTAAAACTGGGCACCATTGGCAAAGAGGATAAGCCCAAAGCGGCTGCTGCCACAAAAAAGACTCAAGTAGCCGCAGCAGCAGGCACCAAAAAACATATAAATATTAAACAGTTTGCGGATGAGACAAATGAGGAATATTTGCGGCGAATAAATCGCATAACTAGCGCATCTGTGCGAGAGGCTCAATATGAGGCCAAATATGGTGTCAATATCATACGCAATCCGACAACGGGCGAAATAACATTGCAGAAGCGACCCAAAAACGAGATCGATGAGCTGCTCAAGCAGAAGCAAAAAGAGCGCAACAATCTCAAAAATAAACGAGGCAAACCGAATGCGGCCGTTTTAAAGCCCGGCATGGACGCAAAGGCCCGCAAAGAGCTAATCAAACGTGCCTGCAAAGAAGCCGACCAAGAAAGCAAACAACAACAACAGGTAAAATCATAGTTAATAAAATCTATTTGCTACTGCCTCTCATTAATTCAAACAATTCGCACAATTCATAGGACGCAGCAGGCGTCGTCGAGTATAAACGTGATGTGTTCCAATTTGGTGAGGTGGTGCATGCACCGCCAACGATAAAAACGCTGCCGCGTAAAGCAACCCGCAACGAGACTGTGCCGCGGCCTGGTCGCAAATCGAATCTATTGCTTAAGTCGCTGATGAACAAGGAAGAGGAAAAGCAGATGCCACTACCACCACCACCACCACCACAGCAGTCCAAGAGTGTTGCGCCCACCAAGTTGCAGTTAAGAGGCAAACGGAAGGATTTGCCAGCTGTCACGCGCAACATGCTCGAAGGGGAGCGCAACAAAATGATCGACTTGTATCGTCAGCTGAAAAAACAACAAAGCGCACCGCGAACAGGAATATAATAAATAGGATTAGTTAACTAACATTGACTGCAACGTTTATTTAAGTTTTGTCAAATATTCGACCTTGGAGGAACCAAAAAAAAATAAAAAATGTTATACAATTTTACTGTCTGGTTTAAAGAACTTATGGGATGGTTCGGATGGGGCTGAACTCAGGGCACCAAGCGGGTCGCGGGCTACGGTTAGCGTACGGCCTCCCTTCGGGGAGGTTAGCTGCGAATAATACGAGAAATAATCAGTCCCGGACAAACAGCGGGTACGGTAACGTCAATCGTACTGACAAAGCGTTTGTGTTGCCGCCTTCTTAAAAGCAGAGCCTCACACAACCCCCCCGCATCACTTAACTACCTCCATCCTATCCCCACACATCTCACTCCGGACCGAACTAAGGTGTCACTCGGACCGTGCCGAGAGTCAGCTTGGCTGGGTGCCCGGATTAAAAAGTAGCTCAGTCTTGAACGGTGGGCTCAGGCAAATGCGGACCGCCTGTTCCAATTAGCCTTACCCGGGTAATGAAGATCTCTGCCCGGGCGGACAGTCATTTCTTTGTAGCTCTTGGGTACAGCATGTATAATAACAATAGGAGCAATATAAAAAAAAACACTGTGGGATGAATGACCTGAACCGGCAGAATCTCTGCGGGTCAAATGGTATTTAACTGGCTACAAAAGAGGCCCCAAAGAAGGCTAAGGAGCCGAGGGAATCTGTTGACTCAGCAGCACTCTGACGCCGCCGACGGACACCCCTAAAAGGATGTGCCCGGCGACGGCGACGGCCAAGAAGGTGAAGGGGGCCGTTTTGCCTGTGGAATATCTCCAGGTAATGCTCAGCCACAGAGACTTGTCTATGCTGGAAGAGGCCATGGTAGACGAGGTCATTGCGTCTGGATGGGACACGGCGGTCTCGTTCGAGGGCATTCACTTCAGGGTTGGCTTCCTGCAAATTGAATGCTCCAGCCCCTTCATTTCCGACCGAGCCATCGGTATATCACCTGATTGCACGTATGAAAAGATTACCAGCTCCTGGAGACTTAAAAGGCAGGAACGTGGCAAAACGTAAAATCGCTTACGTGCCCTTACCTATCGTCGAAATGAGGAGTAGGCGATCTTCAAAAGGGTCATTATCAATTTGTACTGGCAAGCATATATAGCAAAATGAATTTTCTTCTGGGATCATAAAGGAAAATTATTGTCTTAAACTACCCCCAACAACATTACGGTATTTCAACTTTAGTTCAACAACACAAGTATGTCGTGGGTGCCTCAAGAAGATGTTCTTCAGCACATTTTGGAAGTATAAAACAAATATAAAGTGCCCGGTACAAAGACCCAAAAGGAACTTCCAACAGAAATAGAGGCATTGAAGCAAAACTTCATTGCACAACTTCATTTTACCCTTTTTACCCATCAGGGTAAACAAAACGCAAGAGCGGAACATCTGGTATACTCAGAAACAGAAATTCTGACCTCCTATAATAAGGAGATAAGAAAGGCCAAACGGATGAATTTTAGAACCTTCTGCGAAAGCATAGTAAGCACAGGCGAAGGCTTCACATGGATGGACTTCCAAATTAAAAGCACTTTGCTGAAGCAAAGTCCGCTGGCAGGTCCACGGACACCGTACTTTACCAGCTGCAACGCACTTTAAGTGCTTCAGTTGATAATAATGAAGTAGCAACGTGCGCCTTCTTAGACATAGAGGGCGCCTTTGATAACACGTCACATGATGCCATCAAGGTCACCCTCTCGAGGAGGGAACTGGATCCAACTACCAACAATTGGACACTTGCACTGTTGCGGTCAAGACAAGCCACCGTATCAACGCATGACATCACAGTAACAGTCTCGACTGCTAAAGGCTGGAGTCTGTTAGTAGATGACCTTCTCTACAGACTTGCCACCAGGGGTATTTAATGTCAGGGATATGCCGATGACATTGTTATCATAGCGCGAGGCAAATTTGAAGAAACACTCTGTGACATAGTCCAGTTAGAGCTGAAGATAACGAGTGATTGGCGTAAGGAGTTTCAACCTAAACCCTTCAAAAACAGTCATCGTCCCCTTTACTAAACAGAACGCAACAAACGCTTCTAAGGATGTCAGCAGTCTAGAATTCGTGCAGGAGCTGGGGTTGATGGATGAGCTATAGGCTCAGAAGGGCACAATAGATTTGATTGGTAGCAGTGTAGGTACCCCAATTTAAATAATAATAACAATATTACTGCATCTTATGATTTTTCTTTTTTGGTTTTAGAATTTTGTTGTTTTGTCGTTTTGTAGCACATACAGAATACAAATTTTGCACCATATTGACGTCGCATCAACTTCTTACAAAGTAATTTTTGAGCATGAGCTCCAATTGAATCCATTTATGAACACAAGGTCAAACTTGTGTTCTCATTATCATAGTTGTTGTTGTTGCTGTTGTTGTAGTTGTGCACTAGGAGCGTTGACTAGTTAAGAAATAATTAATGGTCTACATGCCACCAGAAGTCTCTCTCTGTAGAATCTGAGCGAATCGCTGTGTTATCAGCAAAGAGGTATCAATAAAGCGGTCCACACAATTGCTGAGGCACGTCTCTGTTGCATGGTCGAGTTTAGTGCTTGGTTTTCCAACGCATTTCTCCCAGCAGATCCCATGGAATTCATGTATCTGTTAATCAATCGTCAAATCGGAGATTTGTATATTATTTTTTATTAAACATATTTTATAATATATTTTACGTACCTGTTCGTGGACCTGTGCCTTTTGTTTTTCAATCATCATAAACTCCTGCAGTTCCTTATCACCGTCGGTTGGGTTCTCAAAGCTGGACATCGCTGCTACTATGTATGTTTACTGTTTATGTAAATGGAACAGTTTTTTATCGCCCGAAACTTGAAATTTCTAGTTTTTGTTTTTTTGAGGTTATATAAATACAGACACTGTTGTGTTATAGAGTTGTCATCGTATTGACAGAAAATACCGAGAGTACTCTAGAATATAATCACACAACGCTGCAACAAGTTATCGATATTTTCGGTATGTCAGTAATAGCGAGAGTCAAAACTGCCAATGGTAATACAGCATACTTTTTTCAACTGCATATATTTATTTTTTGTGCTAATATTTTTGATTTTTTTTTGCGCATCGTAGTCTGTAGTTTTCAGTGCGCGAGCGTGGTCACAATAGAACGGTGCTTTATTGAGGCAGCGGCGCAGACGCGAAGCAAGCCAAAAATAGGCGAAAATTTTATATCTGACAATTTTTTTATTTTGGATAAGATAGAAACAAAGCATACACATATATAACCAATCCGCTGCCAATTTTGGTGTATGTGCGAGCACAGCACATCCGCCTGGGAGAGCCAGCGAGCCAGGAAGTCACAATGGACGACACCAGCAGTGTACGCAACTCATTGGCTGATAGTGCCAGCTTGGCAACAGCCTCGCTTCAGAGCGGAAGCTCAAGTCAGAATATTAATAACGATGGCCTCATACATATTTACAATTATCGCAAGCACGACTACGAGAAATACTCGCCATCGCTGCTCTGCGAGGAGACGTGCACGGCAATGTGCCGCCATATGGAAATCCTACCCGCAGCGGTCCTCCTCTTTGGCATACGAGAGCACAACAGTGGTAAAACTGGCACCGGCCTCACGCCGAGCACCCTGGAGGCCAATCTCAAATGGCAATTGCCCGGCGACCAATTGAACTGCAATGTTCGCTATTGTCTCCGTATGCGTTTCCGCGTCCCAGAACTAGATCGTGAGCTGTCGGCAATTGATGCACAGTGCCAAAATTATTTGTATCATCAGATGCGATACGATATGCTGCACGAACAGATTAACGAAATACGCTATCCGGAGCACAAGGATAAGGTGATGGGACTGGCCGTCATGGACATGATAATCGATAAAGAGGAGAGGCATCTGCAGGCCGACGCCATTGAGAAGGCGTATAAATCGTATCTGCCGAGCAGTTTGTGGCGTGCCCACCGCATCTTTGTACGGCCGAAAATACGCCGATCGTTTCGCCAGATGAGCAGAGATGAGTTTAATAGCGATACCCTCAAGTGGCATTATGTGCATCAAGTTTGCAACCTGGCGCCCACCTATCTAACCGAACAGTTTAAGGCCACCGTCGAGTATTTGCCAAACGAATCGGCAACTGAGCCATTATCGTTGCCGACCGGCAAAAGCACCGGCAGTATCAGTGGCATTTCAACGCGTACAGAATCCGCATCAACGCTTAACACTGGCTCCAATGCAACGCTCTCCACAATGATGACCGGCAACCACTCGCTCGGCTCAGAACAACAGCAACAACAACAACCACAACAGCATAATCAACAGCATACGCATCAGACTCAGTCCAGCAGTCGGAATCGACCCATACAGCAGCAGCCAAACACAATACCGGTCTATGTGCGTCTTTCTTTCCATGATTCACCCGAGCCGGGCCTCAAAGTGGCACGCGTCACATCGGAGGCAACACTTAAGGTGCGTCTACCTCTCCTTACATATTTGCAGATTGACGCTTTAATCTACCAACCAGAATCTGCAAATCTCTCTTAACCTGAACTCTTTCAATTTGTGCCTTCCAATTGTATTTGCAGTGGAGTCTTGTCGCCGTTGTTGAAGACATATTCTCGCTGTACAAAGAAAGCGACAAACTGGTGCGTTTGGAAAGTGTTGGCTTCCCCAAGGGTTATCACATGCGCTTCGAAACCGATTACGAAATGAAATCATTCATATCCTATCTGAGCATTTATACAAGGTTCGATTTAATTTTGTTTGTTTTGTGTAACAAATATCAATAAGAATTGAATACTTAGATTGACGGTGAAATGGATGCAGGACTTGTGTCCATCATACAAGACACCATCACTGCAGGAACTGGAGCGTTTATATTGCCATGGGCCCATCGGCGGCGGATACTCATTTAGGAAACTGCGCAAGAATGGCGACAAATGTGGTAGTTATATAGTGAGGCAGTGCGAGCGAGAGTATAACACATACTATATTGACATAAATACAAAAATGTAAGTGCGTTTCTATGCATATCTCTATATATATTAACTATAAACACTCGTGTAGCGTGGCGAGTAACATCAATCATGAGAGATGCCATACGGAAACATTTAAGATCATACAAAAGGATCAGCAATGGAAGCTGGCCTATCAAGGCGAAGAGCGGACCTTTGATAAGCTGTCCGAGCTGGCGCAATTTATACGCACGGATAGCACGGATCGTATACGAATACCTGCCTCCAAATACGATAAGCCGTCGTTGTTGTTGCTCCTTTTGCCAAAAAATTTGAAATCCAAAAAGACTGATGCGGAATTGAGTGAGGGCGAATTACAAAGACGTAATCCTCAGTTATTCATTCTCAAATCCGATCTGCGATGGTATCCAGGTAAACTATGCTTGACTCAATCGACAATTATATATACTCTTGTTGAGTATTATATTATAATTTTGCCCAGAAATGAGTAGCGCATTAATGTT
>JAWNMH010000392.1:0-37449 GCA_035044325.1 Drosophila nr. medialis 2 BK-2023a
CACTTAGCTCTAACCAAAAAAAAAAAAAATCGTAATAATTTAACCACCATGTAAGTGGAATGGAAGCGTAATTCAGTGGCCTTTTTTCCGCCTTTTTTCACGCCCCTTTTTTTCATTTTTTCGGCCCCGCGCGTTTGCTGCATCTAGCATGCCAATCGATTTGGGCTTAAACCACTTAAGAATTGTAAGGCGAATTTTCATTAAAGCAAATGCCCTAAGGTAGGCAACACAAAAATATAATGGGAGGTTTGTCGCTTGTTTATTCTTGTGTGTTCGCTTGGCGCTACCGATCCTCCACGACGAATGCAACACAACTTATATAATTGGAGCATTGTCAATTCTCCAAAAACATAATTATATGTTATTTGATTATTAATAATTTGAAAAAGTCATTTTCAAAGTAATTTTTTGCCAATGTTCTGTGAAATGTATTTAAGCCTATTTACTTTTTAAGCCAGGAAGACTGTTTAAATTCCAAAATTTTATGCATTTTTGTTAATTTTAGGCCATTTCTTAAACACTGCTGAAGATTTCTATAATGGATGAGATACTTTGTTTTCGACTTTAGGTCAGCAACAAGCTTTCGTGCCTTAACCTCCGAAGTAGGCTTTTGATTTGATGAACAAAAAGGTTGATATGAACACAAAATGTCCTCGCTCTTCAGCCTCTAACAACATAAGACTAATGTGGATTTCCTTTTCCACCTCCGTTACGTATAATGGGCCGTTGACTGCGCCCGTCTGCTCATCAAAACCAAAAACATTAATATTAATGTTTCGGTTTTGGGCTTCAAAAATTCTTATCTGGTCCAGAGGCAAAGGAAAGGTCATATTTGAAAAATTGAGAGTGAGAGTTTCGTCGATTTTTATTGATGGACTCTCAATGGCATCAACTTTATATGACGAGCATTATGCTGGTTGATTGTTTAGTGGTACTTTGAGGGCTGAGGTTAATTCCCATTTAATACAAAATGTGTCAATATTTTTCACATTTACAATAGCTTATTAATTTTTCAGTCCTTTTGGTGTTTTAATATTTGTGACATAGTCGGGCCGCTGTCCTTCTCCTGGAATTCATCCATTTTTCCGCAAATTATTGATGCAAGAGTTTTGATGATCTCTTCTAGATCAGTTGACGCTATTAAGACACACATATTAGATTGATGTGATTTTATTGTCATTAACATTTCATCATCAGTGAGTTTTATGTATGCTTGATTAGCACATTCTCTGTTAGTAAGAGTATTTTATGAGCTGCCTTACTCAGAAACTCTGCTGGTTCCACTAAGTTTTTGTTCTTATTCTCATAAGAAAAGGTAGTTATTCGCTTTTTAAACCCACACTGGGTATTCACAGGTGTAAACACAAGCGTCTTATATGAATTAGATCGAAGATGGGCGCTCCCCTTCGAAGACGCTATTTGAATATTGCATGCGGTGCAAACCTTGGCCTGAGTTGATGATGGTCCAGTAGAGTTAATGTTGTTGGTGGTGGTGGAGATGGGATTGTCGATGGTGTCGGTGTTGGTGGTTTATGTTTTGAGAAGGTTGATGATTTAGTTGGCGTTGTTGGTTGTGGTGCTGATGTTGGCGATGTTCATGTTGATGTTGTTACTGTTGGAGTTGGCGATGGTGGTGGGGGTGATGTCGTGGTTGATGTTGTTGGTGATGTTGTAGTTGGTGGTGGTATTTAATTTATTATCATTAAACATATAGGTTAAATGATCAAAATAGTTGGGGCGGACCTGTCCTTGGGCCAAGTTACTCCGGGCAACATATTTGATGCCCTCGATGGAGTTGACGCAGTTGTTCTTATTTGAAGACATTTTTTTTCATTTTATTTTTTTTTTCTTTTTTTACACTTTGATAGCACAAAACGAAATATTTTTATTTTTGCTTTTACAATATCATAGCACAACACGAAAGAGTTGACGACTGAAGAGTTCGAAAGCTACTAAGATTTTAGAAATCACAATCCATAATCTTAGGTATGAAGTCTATATGAAATCAACATAAGGATGGTCAAGCAAACAGAGCGTACTGTAAAAAGGGAGAGAACCGAAAACACACAAAGAAGGTACCAGAAAGTGTCAAACGTAAGTGCAAACTACCTACTTAGCAACAGTTAACGTCAATAATATTATAATTATGATTTGGGAAAACATTCATGTGGGAGGTGTCCTATGAGGTCTAACCAATAACAAAGAAGATGAGAAAAGAGAACCAAAAATACTTTTCCACTGATCAATGAACTTATCCTCAAAAAATCAAATCATGTACCTGCACACTTGTGCGGTAGCTGCTAACCGATCTTCCACTTTATTCTAGCACACAGGTTACAGGTTACACGCCTAGCTCACTATCATAAATGTCTCATTCTTGATCAAAAACCACACATTTTTCTAAAAAAGGTCACACACCGGTCACTCCCCCACCCAAAAGCAGTAAATTAAGTGCTATAATGAAGCAATTAAAAATCAAAATCAATAAACTACTTCCTGTCATAGAAACCCCAGTTCCCTACTACTATCCCTACACATCTCACTCCGGGCCGGACTAAGGTGTCACTTGGACTGTGCCGAGAGTCAACCTGGCTGGGGGCCCGGATTAACAAGCAGCCCAGTTTTTAACGGTGGGCTCATGCAGATGGCGACCGCTTGATATAATGCGGGTAATGCAGATCTCTGCCGGAGCGGACAATCTTTTATCTGCAGCTCGTGGGGACAATATGCACAACAGTAGGAATTTCAAAATTCCGGAGGATCTCTCGGCGGAGCAACTCGAGAACCGTGGATAGGGGAAGGTCCGCACTTGTGGTAGACCAACCTCCACACTCAGGAGAAAGCCAATAGCACAGTATGGGCGTAGTCATCAGGGCCCAGCTTTGAGGCAAGAAGGTGTGGTCAGATCATCCCGACCCTGTGGGTTGGACGACCCGAACCGGCGGAATCTCTGTGTTTCGAAGAGGTCCTCAAGAAGGCAAAAGAGCCGAAGGAAACTGTTCCAGCATCTCCACCCAAAACACCCAGGAGCACTCTGATACCGCCGACGGACACCACTAAAAGGTGGTGCTCGGCTACTAAGAGTGTTACACGCGGTGCAGCGGGGGTGCAATTGTCGCCAAAGAAGGGTCAGGAAGGCCTGTATACGCCTGACCACGTCACGTGCAGCAGCCATGAAGCCTAGCTCTCCGGTACCCGCCATAACTCGCCCAACATATGCAGCGACGAAGGTCAAGGTGGCCGTGTTGCCTGTGGAATACCCCCAGTTAATGCTCAGCAACGGAGACTTCTTTGTATTAGAAGAGGCCATCATAGACGAAGTCATTACGTCCCATGGATGGGACACAGCGGTCTCGTTCGCGGGCATTCACTTTATGGTTGGCTACCTGCTGATCGATTGCTCCAACGGATTGGCTAAGAACCCTAGGGCCACGGCTACATTCGTGCATGGGCGTGCTCCTCGACTGTAATATATACCTTCCTAAAATAATATATACCTCAATACCTCCCTAGAAGCGGGGAACGGTGATCACTATGAGGAATGAAGATGGAGAAGCCCTCCTAGTCATCGGTATCGACGAAATATCCAAGAAGGTGATCGTCGAGAATGGGTATCAGGACAGCTTTTACGGGACTATCGCTGTAAGTGGCCTGAGGAAGAAGGTTGGGGGATAACACTGCTAGAATAAATAAAGATAGTAGTGAACCATGTCGCAACCCCAGGAAGACGAACTGTGAAAGATTTAGGTAGGCCTTAGAGCTTAACTCCAATGACATCTCAGGTATACCCAGAACTCCGCTGGATCTAAAATCTGTAGAAAACCTTAACAAAAGCATAATGGATCCTTTTGAGGGAAACTGCCAGGTAGGGAAGAAGTTCATGGAAATAGACCCGCACTGGTGGAACGATAGCCTGGAAAGGCTGCGCCTCACCACACGTCACCTCTTCAACAAAGCGAAGAGAGACGGAGTATGGAAACAGTATCGTCAGAGTCTGACCTCCTATGACAAGGAGATTAGGAAAGCCAAGCGAGCTAATTATAGGAACTTCTGTGAAAGCATAGTGAATGCGCCGGACTCCATAGAGTGTCATCTAAACGGACTCCCGATGCAAATTTGGCATTGAAGCTTAAGCACAACTCCTTCACAAGCAAGGGAGATGTGCGGAATTCAACTTAAAACGACATTATCGGAATGCGGATATATCCATCCTGTCCGATAGTCAAGCAGCAATAAATGCAAAAAAGGGGACGAAATAACAGCAAAAGTAATCCATGAAGTAAGGTCCAAGCTTGACCAACTCGGGACACATATGGGATTACCCTAAAATGGGTACCGAGCCACAGGGACATAGCGGGAAAGCCAGAATGGGAACAGAAAGCCCCTGACAGGACATCTTTTTTTTTTTTTTAATCTAGCAATTTTATTTAATATTGATCAACCTATTCACAGGTTATAAAATGTTATTTTCTAGAAGGTATAAATAATAACTGGGAATTTAAATTAAATAACATAAGCATATAACTAGTTTTAACATATTAGAAATTAACTTAACATCAAATATAACATTAAATATAACATTTGTTCCACATTAACGTTATAATTAACGGCCAGCTGTCCAGAGGTCGCTGGTGTGGAGGCGCTTTAAACGTCTGCGGGTTGTGTTTGACCCAAGTGAGCAAGCCAATGGGTGGACATGGTTATGCAACCGGTCATTGTGACGACTTGTTTGGTGGTTTATTTGGCTAATGACTGTCGGTACACCGAAGTTATTGAGCAGCATCATATTTCTCACATAGGGTGGAGTACCATAGATGTCTCTTAACACCTTGCTCTGCAAGACTTGAATTTGGTTAAGCCACGATATTGCAGCTGTGCCCCAAAATGGAATCCCATATGTTCATGTGGGCACGACGATGCTCCTGTACACCAGCAGCTTGTTGCTTAAGCTGAGTTTGCTGGATGACATCAGCAACCAGTTGAGTTTCGCCCTTTTGGATCTACACGCTGCTGCCGTGATCTGTATGTGTTTGCGTCAGGTAAGTTTCCTGTCTAGATACATTCCCAGGTAGAGAACACGGTTCTCCTGAGGTATCACCGTTGTAAAAGAAATGACTATGCACTTCTTTGGGATGCCGAAATATGTTTTTGTATGCAACCGGTTCATTTACTTTGGAATAAATTGGGCTAAACGGAGTAAATACGTCAAGAGATCTTTTTGTACTGATTTATTAAATAAAAATGCATGGTTTATATACAACACTTTTGGACGGTATTGTTTGCTTAGGACTAGTTATTATATTTACAAGTTGACCTAAATAATCAGTAGTTATCTATGCGCTTACAGATACCATGTCTTAATATTATCTTATTTACGACGATGCGTCTGCGTATGTGGCAAGCAGCGTGTTTCTGGCTACCGAAATCGGCAAGTCCGCGGTGTACAATGTGTACAGGGCAGGTCCAAGGACACTACCCTGCGGTACACCCACTCCGATACGGCGGATGATTGATCGCTGGCCCCTAACTTCAACCATGAAAGAACGGCCAAGCAGGTAAGACCTGAGCAGTAAATACTGCGCCGATGGTAATAAGGACTTAAGCTTAAAAAGCAGGATATCATGCCATACGAGATCAAACGCTCGCTGGATATCCAGGAAGACGGCAGAGCTGTACTGCTTATTTTCCAAAGCCTCGAGGACATGCTGTACTACTCGATGAACTTGCTCTGGTATACCATGGTGATGCCTAAAGCCAAACTGATGACCAGGAATGGCGCTTCCAAAATCTGCAAGCGGACCTCATAAGGGGCAATAGGTGTGATCGGTTGAACAGGATCGAGATCTGCATTTAAATATGCCTCTGTATCCTGTACATGGCTGGGTGACGCAAGCGCAAAAGGCGTTAACCGGGCTTACAGCTCATCCGCTAATGCCGATGTAATCTCTGCATCCGATCGACACCAAGTGTTGTCCGGTCGCATAATGAGGATCCGCCTGAGTGGCTGCCGCTTGACACAACGCGTTGCCTTCCACAAATTGAATCCATGATTCTTATTGGGATCGGCATTGCGGAGCATGTACTGAAAAAATTGGGTCTTAGTGGCAAACAGCAACTTTCTCAGCTCGTACACAGCGCACCTAAAGTCCATTAGATCCAAAGGATTGCGTGAGCGCATAAATTGGCGACGCAGTGCTCTCTTATGCCTTACCAGATCGACAATCTCAGTTTTTAAAAGAGGCTGAGCTGGACTATGAAGCGAACAAGGAAGTTGACCAAGCATGGAGTACTCCACCGCCGCGTTAATATAACGTATGAATAACTCCGCTGCGTCGTCTATATCAACCTGTGAACTCAGCTCCATGTTCAAGTTGACAAGCTGCTCCAACCTCTGCTGGAATCGGGTGATGTTTTCCTTGTGCGGCAGAAGACGTGCCTTTGGAGCATTTAGAGCAACAGCCATTTTATACTCAACACAGTCAGAACGTATTCCAGCTAACACAGCTTTTTTTTTTTTTTTTTTTTTTTTTTTTTTTTTTTTTTTTTTTTTTTTTTTTTTTTTTTTTTTTTTTTTTTTTTTTTTTTTTTTTTTTTTTTTTTTTTTTCATAATGTGTCTGCGATCACTACCATAATTGGAATGTTCGCTAATGAAAGAAAAGTCTCCAGTTACACTTATATTGACTTAGAAGAAAATCTTCGATGTGAACCTCGATTTAATATTCCTAGAAGCCATGATGCAAATCAACCGATGCAATATGAAACATCAGAATTAACTGTCCTGCGTGCAGTTTTTAGCCGCCGATGTCCTATGGATAGCTTCATTCAGTACTATTGGACACTTCACGATAGCATGGAAAATCGTAAGTTGTTAAAGATAAGATAAACTATTTTTAAGTATAGTAAAAAGTGTTGTGTAGATCTAGTAGACTTTCTGGGAGGAACCTCGAAGCCAGAACTGAAGCTTGGCCGTTATCGACTTAAAGTTCGACATCAGTCTCCTTTAAATCGAATGGTAGTGGTGCGTATGAATGCGAAAATCGTCGGTCGCCGCGTGCCACTTGTATCAAGAGTAAGGATTTATTTAACTTAAATTAAATATTTCATTTATAATTTTTTTTAGTGTTACCTTTCACTTGCACCTCAACGCTTACATGCTGTCATACGTGGTGGTCCATATCGTAAAGTGTTTCGGGGGAAAACTATTTCTGTTAATGGGAGCCCCAGCCGTGACCTATCCTTACCAAGGAACGCTAAGCAGTTACTATTATATGAATGGTCGTGTGATTCTACAAAAAATAAGGAGAAAGTGTGCAAACTTAATATGGGAACAAGTAAACTAAAGGGTCTGTTTTTTTAATAATAATTGATGAGATATTAATTGCAGGCAAGGGTTTCGCAATTCCATCTTATACTCAAGCAATTTACACATTCGTTCAACTTATGATTACCTCCGGTCGGCGGTTGCTATGCAGACCCTATTATTTTCATCATTTCCAAGGAGATATATTGATATAAATATTGTGTGCGTGACCAACTGCATTGGTAATAAGTATACTCATCAAATTCCTATTCACCTTAAAGGCCAATGTCTCGGATGTCGCACGAAAAAAATGACCAAATGGACATGGATTGTGGATAAGTAGGTGGTGGTAACGTCAAACAGGCTAATTTACGAAGGTCCGAAAAAAAAACAATCGATTACAGTTTATTTAAATATGGAAGCCGCTCATAGATATAAGCAAATTTCTTTGTACCAAGGAACATCCAGTATTCATTTAGAGAAAAATTTAGGTCCAATTAACACTATCTGTTATGTAAGGCCACTCGAGGGGGATGCCCTTGACACCATATTCCAAATTCAGTGTGAAAATTATAATGCATTAAATAAACCTTTTCAATACTGTGTTGGCATCAGGGGCCTACTTATTGATGAGTGCAAAACCGATGAGTTAATAATGATAAAGCTACCGGCAACATCGAATGTTAATGTGAAGGTATGTAGCTACTAATTTTTTGATAATGCTATCGACAATTTATTGTATGGCGTAACCAACTGCGAAATACTATCATATTATACCATATTCGATTTATGTCTATCTCAATGAAAATCAATTAAGCATATTTTCCAAATTCACATTTTTATATATGTAAATATAAACAAAATTTTGACCAGTCTCTCCGTCCACATACCAGATGATATCATGGTCCGCAATTCGCTTAGCGAAAGGCCCCCATAAAAAAAATACAACAATTTTGCAGGGAAGATCGTCCGCCTTTTTTTTGTGCAGCTGTCAAAGCAAGTCGAAATTGTTCATAGTTCCAGTGCTTATGTGTTATTAATTATTATTATGATTGAGGAACCAGCACTGCGACCTATAAGGTCAATTGTGCCCCATTCTGAGCCTACAGCTCCCCTATCAACCCCAGCTCCTTCACGAATGCTAGAAACTTTTTTGGGTTGAGGGCTTCTATGTCCTTAGATATCATAAAATGTATCCCTAGGATGCTGCATTTTTTCTTGTTATGGCGACACATTCGGCACATACTGCTAGGATGTACATTGAGGATTCCTCCTTTCATTTGGAAATTCATCTTCGGAGCATTCGGTCACACTAAAACTTGTGCATCGAAAAAACAGATTTTTTTTTCTATTTTATTTTATTTTTGAGCGGCCTGCTTATCGCTCTCCAGAGCAGATACGAACGACGCGCGCCGCTCGTTCACCTTGCTGCTGAGCGTCGGCAATTGTGAATGTGAGTGTTACGTGTTACTCCCTCTCGCGATTTGAAACTATCGATGCTCGCGAGCAGTTCTGCTGGTGCATAACTATTTTTGTAAGAGGCTCTCAATCAGTGTGACTTGTGCGTGCGCCGCCACCACTCTGCTAGAGTGAGTGTGCTTGGTGTGTGAAAATTTTGCACCAATATGTGCAACACCCCCCATACCGCCACTCCCGGCTTAGCGTTTGACACTGCAGCTGCAGTTTCGTGGTGCTGGCCTTCTTTTGGCAGACCAGCGACCACCGCTGCGCTCTCGCTCGGCAAGCAGCAACGATAACAACAACAACGTCAATAATGCAAGAATATTTGCAAATGCCAACAGCTACAACAATTACATCCACAAGAACACCGCTAACAACAAAAATAATCATAACAAAAACATATTAAGTAACAACAATACTAACAACGCCAACAACAACGACACTAACAAAAACACGAAAAATTGCACCAATATTAACGCCCACCAGGCCATCAACAACAATAAAAAATGGAAAATCGCGAAAATCGATGATTGAATTGACTTGGATGCAGTGCCATCAACTTCTGCTGGTGCTTGTGCAGCACCACAAGCATTAGAGGATCTGCTGTCAAATTCTGACTCCGACATTGAGTCAGTTGGCATGGCAGAGATGAGTATATGTGGCAAGCAGCGTGTTTCTGGCTACTGAAATCGGCAAGTCCGCGGTGTACAATGTGTACAGGGCAGGTCCAAGGACACTACCCTGCGGTACACCCACTCCGATACGGCGGATGATTGATCGCTGGCCTCTAACTTCAACCATGAAAGAACGGCCAAGCAGGTAAGACCTCAGCAGTAAATACTGCGCCGATG
Organism: Drosophila nr. medialis 2 BK-2023a; assembly: GCA_035044325.1. Classification (NCBI taxonomy): domain Eukaryota; kingdom Metazoa; phylum Arthropoda; class Insecta; order Diptera; family Drosophilidae; genus Drosophila; species Drosophila nr. medialis 2 BK-2023a. The sequence continues at coordinate 9,614 of JAWNMH010000392.1, forward strand.
GTAATAGGGACTTAAGCTTAAAAAGCAGGATATCATGCCATACGAGATCAAACGCTTGCTGGATATCCAGGAAGACGGCAGAGCTGTACTGCTTATTTTCCAAGGCCTCGAGGACATGCTGTACTACTCGGTGAATTTGCTCTGGTATACCATGGTGATGCCTAAAGCCAAACTGATGACCACGAATGGCGCTTCCAAAATCTGCAAGCGGACCTCATTAGGGGCGATAGGTGTGATCGGTTGAACAGGATCGAGATCTGCATTTAAATATGCCTCTGTATCCTGTACATGGCTGGGTGACGCAAGCGCAAAAGGCGTTAACCGGGCTTACAGCTCATCCGCTAATGCCGATGTAATCTCTGCATCCGATCGACACCAAGTGTTGTCCGGTTGCATAATGAGGATCCGCCTGAGTGGCTGCCGCTTGACACAACGCGTTGCCTTCCACAAATTGAATCCATGATTCTTATTGGGATCGGTATTGCGGAGCATGTACTGAAAAAATTGGGTCTTAGTGTCAAACAGCAACTTTCTCAGCTCGTACACAGCGCACCTAAAGTCCATTAGATCCAAAGGATTGCGTGAGCGCATAAATTGGCAATGCAGTGCTCTCTTATGCCTTACCAGATCGACAATCTCAGTTTTTAAAAGAGGCAGAGCTGGACTATGAAGCGAACAAGGAAGTTGGGCAAGCATGGAGTACTCCACCGCCGCGTTAATATTACGTTTGAATAACTCCGCTGCGTCGTCTATATCAACCTGTGAACTCAGCTCCATGTTCAAGTTGACAAGCTGCTCCAACCTCTGCTGGAATCGGGTGATGTTTTCCTTGTGCGGCAGAAGAGGTGCCTTGGGAGCATTTAGAGCAACAGCCATTTTATACTCAACACAGTCAGAACGTATTCCAGCTAACACAGCAAAGTCCATTGCTGTCGGCCTATGATTGCCGTACGAATAGTGTGTTGCACTTCCCGTGGAAAGTACTTGGAGGTTGGAGTCTCTCACGCAATCCGCAAGGCAATCCCACGGCGAATGTCCAAAGCAGTACCCTAGAGGTGGCGTTGAGCATTCCAGTCAACAGCAATCAGGAACTTGGGGCCAACATCTTCGAAGAGACATTTAAGGTCTTCTAATGCCCACACAAAACGTGGTGGACAATGGACAGCCGTTAGGACTACTTCGCCTTAATCACTAGAGACTTTAACGGCAGCACATTGTGCGCAGAACCAACTTAAGGGAGTCAGCGCATGATGTTGCAGAGAAGATTTTATGATCACTGCTTCTCCACTACGCATGTGATCCTCGGAATCACGTTTGACAGTAAGTTAAACTTAGGCACCCATGTTGAAAATGCGATATCAAAGTGCTCTAGAGCGTTTTATGCATGTCGCAGCATAGCCGGCAAATCATGGGGTACATTACCAAAGATAATAAGATGGCTATACCTAATGGTAGTATGGCCCATGCTAACCTACAGAGTAATAGCATGAGGGGATAGTGCGCGGTTAATAACCGTGGAAAAACAGTTGTTAAAACTGCAAAGAATGGCCTGTATATGGCCTTGGAATTCTTAATGGAGCTCACGCTACTTTACCACACCATAAGGCTCCAACAGAATGCAACGCTTATAAGCAATCACATTCTAAGCCACAAAGATGCCCAACTTCTGGCAAATGAACTTCCCCTTACGCAACCTAGGGACGAAGTGGTGGCCGAATACTTATTCGAACGAAATTTCAAAGTTCATATGAGCAGTAATAAAATTGTATACCGACGGATCTCTCACCACACAAGGAGCAGGTCTTGGAGTGGTGGGCCCTCGGTTATCGCACCATGAGTCCCTGGGAAAGCACACCAGCATATTCCAAGCTGATGTGAGTGCGACATTGGGATGTGCGGAGTTTAATTTAAAACGATCCTATCGGAATGCGGATATATCCATCCTCTCCGATAGTCAAGCAGCAATAAGAGCATTAATGGGGAAGTAGTCGTAGTAGTCTCCGAAGTAAGATCCAAGCTTGGCCAACTTGGGACACACAATAGGCTTACCCTAAGATGGGTCCCGGGCCACAGGGACATAGCGGGAAACGAAAAAGCTGTCGAACAAGCAAGATACAGCAATACGGCTGCAACTCAGAAACGAAGAATGACAGTTCGAAAATGGAGCTGGGCAGAAGCGCCAGGACTCCGACAGGCCAAAAGACTTTTAGGTGGCTGTAATCAAAAACGATTTAAGCAAGTAAAATCCTTGGGGAAGAACAGGCTCAGGATATTCACCAGTCTATTGACAGGATACTTTAGACTGAGAAGTCACCTAACCAAATTAGGTATTTATAGTAGCGATGTATGCAGGTTTTGTGGAAGAGAGGATGCATAATGCACATCCTAGCAGAATGCGTCGCCTTAATTAGGAAAAGATGCAGCATCCTAGGGAAGCATGTCATGAAGCCCAAGGACATAGAAACCCTCAACCCAACAAAGATTCTAGCATTCGTGAAGGAGCTGGAGTTGATGGATGAGCTGTAGGCTCAGCAGGGGGCACAATAGGCCTTTTAGGTCGAAGTGCTGGTTCCCCAATCAGAATAATAACAGGTTCATGCAAAGCAAAGATGGCATAACAGAATTATAATTAATCATTTGAATGACACACGTAACGCCCAGTGTGCCTTAGCTTTTAAAACATGAAGTGATTAGTAGGCTTATTGATTATAGTAATAGTCATTAATACAAACACATCAAAAATGATCAGAAGCAAAACAATGAGATCGATAGTATTTATACTTTTTTTTTGCCTTGCACTCATAAGATCTTGCGATAGCTACGAAAATTTTCACATTTTTGTAAGCCGATTTCATGTTAACCGAACTGCTTGTATTATTATAACACTTGAAGCTTTAGAAGACTTATGGTTTACTACAAAAGTTATCATAAATGATCGCCGTATAGTTGATTACTTCCAAACCAACACAAGCGAGATACGCGAACAACTTCTTTGGTTTCAAACAAGAAGTCTAATAAAAACTCTTGATTTCTATGAAATATTCACTGACAAACATCTTCCTTGTAAAGAGTGTTTCTACCATGTTATTCGAGTTAATTTTTTTATAAATGGATACTGGACTATGAAGCGAACAAGGAAGTTGGCCAAGCATGGAGTACTCCACCGCCGCGTTAATATTACGTATGAATGACTCCGCTGCGTCGTCTATATCAACCTTCATGTTCAAGTTGACAAACTGCTCCAACCTCTGCTGGAATCGGGTGATGTTTTCCTTGTGCGGCAGAAGACGTGCCTTGGGAGCATTTAGAGCAACAGCCATTTTATACTCAACACAGTCAGAACGTATTCCAGCTAACACAGCAAAGTCCATTGCTGTCGGCCTATGATTGCCGTACGAATAGTGTGTTGCACTTCCCGTGGAAAGTACTTGGAGGTTGGAGTCTCTCACGCAATCCGCAAGGCAATCCCACGGCGAATGTCCAAAGCAGTACCCTAGAGGTGGCGTTGAGCATTCCAGTCAACAGCAATCAGGAACTTGGGGCCAACATCTTCGAAGAGACATTTAAGGTCTTCTAATGCCCACACAAAACGTTGTGGACAATGGACAGCCGTTAGGACTACTTCGCCTTAATCACTAGAGACTTTAACGGCAGCACATTGTGCGCAGAACCAACTTAAGGGAGTCAGCGCATGATGTTGCAGAGAAGATTTTATGATCACTGCTTCTCCACTACGCATGTGATCCTCGGAATCACGTTTGACAGTAAGTTAAACTTAGGCACCCATGTTGAAAATGCGATATCAAAGTGCTCTAGAGCGTTTTATGCATGTCGCAGCATAGCATAGGCAAATCATGGGGTACATTACCAAAGATAATAAGATGGCTATACCTAATGGTAGTATGGCCCATGCTAACCTACAGAGTAATAGCATGAGGGGATAGTGCGCGGTTAACACCGGGAAAAAACAGTTGTTAAAACTGCAAAGAATGGTCTGTATATGGCCTTGGAATGGAGCTCACGCTACTTTACCACACCATAAGGCTCCATAAGAATGCAACGCTTATAAGCAATCACATTCTAAGCCACAAAGATGCCCAACTTTTGGCAGATGAACTTCCCCTAATTACGTAACCTAGGGACGAAGTGGTAGCCGAATACTTATTCGAACGAAATTTCAAAGTTCATATGAGCAGTAATAAAATTGTATACCGACGGATCTCTCACCACACAAGGAACAGGTCTTGGAGTGGTGGGCCCTCGGTTATCGCACCATGAGTCCCTGGGAAAGCACACCAGCATATTCCAAGCTGATGTGAGTGCGACATTGGGATGTGCGGAGTTTAATTTAAAACGATCCTATCGGAATGCGGATATATCCATCCTATCTGATAGTCAAGCAGCAATAAGAGCATTAATGGGGAAGTAGTCGTAGTAGTCTCCGAAGTAAGATCCAAGCTTGGCCAACTTGGGACACACAATAGGCTTACCCTAAGATGGGTCCCGGGCCACAGGGACATAGCGGGAAACGAAAAAGCTGTCGAACAAGCAAGATACAGCAATACGGCTGCAACTCAGAAACGAAGAATGACAGTTCGAAAATGGAGCTGGGCAGAAGCGCCAGGACTCCGACAGGCCAAAAGACTTTTAGGTGGCTGTAATCAAAAACGATTTAAGCAAGTAAAATCCTTGGGGAAGAACAGGCTCAGGATATTCACCAGTCTATTGACAGGATACTTTAGACTGAGAAGTCACCTAACCAAATTAGGTATTTATAGTAGCGATGTATGCAGGTTTTGTGGAAGAGAGGATGCATAATGCACATCCTGGCAGAATGCGTCGCCTTAATTAGGAAAAGATGCAGCATCCTAGGGAAGCATGTCATGAAGCCCAAGGACATAGAAACCCTCAACCCAACAAAGATTCTAGCATTCGTGAAGGAGCTGGAGTTGATGGATGAGCTGTAGGCTCAGCAGGGGGCACAATAGGCCTTTTAGGTCGAAGTGCTGGTTCCCCAATCAGAATAATAACAGGTTCATGCAAAGCAAAGATGGCATAACAGAATTATAATTAATCATTTGAATGACACACGTAACGCCCAGTGTGCCTTAGCTTTTAAAACATGAAGTGATTAGTAGGCTTATTGATTATAGTAATAGTCATTAATACAAACACATCAAAAATTATCAGAAGCAAAACAATGAGATCGATAGTATTTATACTTTTTTTTTGCCTTGCACTCATAAGATCTTGCGATAGCTACGAAAATTTTCACATTTTTGTAAGCCGATTTCATGTTAACCGAACTGCTTGTATTATTATAACACTGGAAGCTTTAGAAGACTTATGGTTTACTACAAAAGTTATCATAAATGATCGCCGTATAGTTGATTACTTCCAAACCAACACAAGCGAGATACGCGAACAACTTCTTTGGTTTCAAACAAGAAGTCTAATAAAAACTCTTGATTTCTATGAAATATTCACTGACAAACATCTTCCTTATCAAGAGTGCTTCTACCATGTTATTCGAGTTAATTTTTTTATAAATGGATACCATAATGTGTCTGCAATCACTACCATAATTGGAATGTCCGCTAATGAAAGAAAAGTCTCCAGTTACACTTATATTGACTTAGAAGAAAATCTTCGATGTGAACCTCGATTTAATATTCCTAGATGCCATGATGCAAATCAACCGATGCAATATGAAACATCCGAATTAACTGTCCTGCGTGCAGTTTTTAGCCGCCGATGTCCTATGGATAGCTTCATTCAGTACTATTGGACACTTCACGATAGCATGGAAAATCGTAAGTTGTTAAAGATAAGATAAACTATTTTTAAGTATAGTACAAAGTGTTGTGTAGATCTATTAGACTTTCTGGGAGGAACCTCGAAGCCAGAACTGAAGCTTGGCCGTTATCGACTTAAAGTTCGACATCAGTCTCCTTTAAATCGAATGGTAGTGGTGCGTATGAATGCGAAAATCGTCGGTCGCCGCGTGCCACTTGTATCAAGAGTAAGGATTTATTTAACTTAAATTAAATATTTCATTTATAATTTTTTTTAGTGTTACCTTTCACTTGCACCTCAACGCTTACATGCTGTCATACGTGGTGGTCCATATCGTAAAGTGTTTCGGGGGAAAACTATTTCTGTTAATGGGAGCCCCAGTCGTGACCTATCCTTACCAAGAAACGCTAAGCAGTTACTATTATATGAATGGTCGTGTGATTCTACAAAAAATAAGGAGAAAGTGTGCAAACTTAATATGGGAACAAGTAAACTAAAGGGTCTGTTTTTTTAATAATAATTGATGAGATATTAATTGCAGGCAAGGGTTTCGCAATTCCATCTTATACTCAAGCAAACGATCAGACTCTTAAATTCGTTTTACACATTCGTTCAACTTATGATTACCTCCGGTCGGCGGTTGCTATGCAGACCCTATTATTTTCATCATTTCCAAGGAGATATATTGATATAAATATTGTGTGCGTGACCAACTGCATTGGTAATAAGTATACTCATCAAATTCCTATTCACCTTAAAGGCCAATGTCTCGGATGTCGCACGAAAAAAATTACCAAATGGACATGGATTGTGGATAAAAAGGTGGTGGGAACGTCAAACAGGCTAATTTACGAAGGTCCGAAAAAAAAACAATCGATTACAGTTTATTTAAATATGGAAGCCGCTCATAGATATAAGCAAATTTCTTTGTACCAAGGAACATCCAGTATTCATTTAGAGAAAAATTTAGGTCCAATTAACACTATCTGTTATGTAAAGCCACTCGAGGGGGATGCTCTTGACACCATATTCCAAATTCAGTGTGAAAATTATAATGCATTAAATAAACCTTTTCAATACTGTGTTGGCATCAGGGGCCTACTTATTGATGAGTGCAAAACCGATGAGTTAATAATGATAAGGCTACCGGCAACATCGAATGTTAATGTGAAGGTATGTAGCTACTAATTTTTTGATAATGCTATCGACAATTTATTGTGTGGCGTAACCAACTGCGAAATACTATCATATTATACCATATTCGATTTATGTCTATCTCAATGAAAATCAATTAAGCATATTTTCCAAATTCATATTTTTATATATGTAAATATAAACAAAATTTTGACCATTCTCTCTGTCCGCATACCAGATGATATCATGGTCCGCAATTCGCTAAGCGAAAGGCCCCCATAAAAAAATACAACAATTTTGCAGTGAAGATCGTCCGCCTTTTTTTTGTGCAGCTGTCAAAGCAAGTCGAAATTGCTCATAGTTCCAGTGCTTATGTGTTATTAATTATTATTATGATTGGGGAACCAGCACTGCGACCTATAAGGTCAATTGTGCCCCATTCTGAGCCTACAGCTCCCCTATCAACCCCAGCTCCTTCACGAATGCTAGAAACTTTTTTGGGTTGAGGGCTTCTATGTCCTTAGATATCATAAAATGTATCCCTAGGATGCTGCATTTTTTCTTGTTATGGCGTCACATTCTGCACATACTGCTAGGATGTACATTGAGGATTCCTCCTTTCATTTGGAAATTCATCTTCGGAGCATTCGGTCACACTAAAACTTGTGCATCGAAAAAACAGATTTTTTTTTCTATTTTATTTTATTTTTAAGCGGCCTGCTTATCGCTCTCCAGAGCAGATACTAACGACGCGCGCCGCTCGTTCACCTTGCTGCTGAGCATCGGCAATTGTGAATGTGAGTGTTACGTGTTACTCCCTCTCGCGATTTGAAACTATCGATGCTCGCGAGCAGTTCTGCTGGTGCATAACTATTTTTGTAAGAGGCTCTCAATCAGTGTGACTTGTGCGTGCGCCGCCACCACTCTGCTAGAGTGAGTGTGCTTGGTGTGTGAAAATTTTGCACCAATATGTGCAACACCCCCCATACCGCCACTCCCGGCTTAGCGTTTGACACTGCAGCTGCAGTTTCGTGGTGCTGGCCTTCTTTTGGCAGACCAGCGACCACCGCTGCGCTCTCGCTCGGCAAGCAGCAACGATAACAACAACAACGTCAATAATGCAAGAATATTTGCAAATGCCAACAGCTACAACAATTATATCCACAAGAACACCGCTAACAACAAAAATAATCATAACAAAAACATATTAAGTAACAACAATACTAACAACGCCAACAACAACGACACTAACAAAAACACAAAAAATTGCACCAATATTAACGCCCACCAGGCCATCAACAACAATAAAAAAGGGAAAATCGCGAAAATCGATGATTGAATTGACTTGGACGAAGTGCCATCAACTTCTGCTAGTGCTTGTGCAGCACCACAAGCATTAGAGGATCTGCTATCAAATTCTGATTCCGACATTGAGTCAGTTGACATGGCAGACATGAGTATAGTGTTGCCTACTTCCCCAATTTATGCGCCGATTGTTGACGATGAGGTTCAAAATCTTAGCGTATCATAAACGTTGTTGGACTGCTGGAAGCACTAATTGCTGTCACGCCGCCTGACAGCTCAAATGCAGTAGAGGTAGTACTGTAAGTACTGTTGATACTGTTGCCCTGTACAGAAAATGGCTCTTTAGCTCCTGCAGCAACTGCTACAGCAGCAGCGTCACCATTAGCAGCAGCTTCATCAACAACAACAGCCACAACTTCAGCACCGCCAGCAGCCGCAGCAGCAGCAACAGCAACCTCTGCCGCCTCAACAAGATGCTCCGCAGGGTTTGGCATGATGGCCTGCTTTTTAAGCTTAAGTCCATATTACCATCGGCGCAGTATTTACTGCTCTGGTCTTACCTGCTTGGCCGTTCTTTTATGGTTGAAGTTAGGGGCGAGCGATCAAACATCCGCAGTATCGGAGTGGGTGTACCGCAGGGTAGTGTCCTTGGACCTGCCCTGTACAAATTCCATACCGCATACTTGCCGATTTCTGTAGCCGGAAACACGCTGCTTGCCACATACGCGGATGACACTGTGTTCCTTGCTAATTATTCCACTGCTTGGAGAGCAGTAGCGATTACGCAATGGTTCTTGGATGGTTTTACACCTGCATCAATGAGAACAAGTCGCAGCACTGTACGTTTGCGCTCAGGAGTGGTAAATGTCCAACCGTCCGACTCAACAACACGATTGTACGATTTCGTAAAGAGCAGAAAATCAGGCGCTTCAGATAGCGCAGAGACTCAATAAATAAATATGCACCCGTGCCATGGGCTGCGATTAGAAATGGGTTTTCGCACCATCTGTCGGGCGGCCTGCAGTAAGCAGATGATACCAGACGCAGCGTCGTAAATAAGATAATATTAAGACATGGTATATCTGTATGCGCATAGATAACTATTGATTGTTTAGGTCAACTTGTTAATAGAATAACTAGTCCTAAGCAAACAATACCGTCCAAGAATTTTGTATATAAACCATGCATTTTTATTTAATAAATCAGTACAAAAAGATCTCTTGACGTATTTACTCTGTTTAGCCCAATTTGTTCCAAAGTAAATGAGGAATAATTATTAATAATTGAGCTGAGGAAAATTGTCACAATTTTATCCGGCTCGAAGGACCATGAAAATGTGGGGGGTGTCTACTTCCTATTCTTCTGGCTTCCTTCAGTAAAAGGCAGCTTGGGTTGTTTTAGATCACTTTGGATATTTTAATCACTACGAAAATATTCACTACTTCTTGCGTTGGTTGTATTACAAAGATGGCTTTAATGTTAATATTGTAACATTTATGTTATTGATAACAGCGCTGAATGCGCTGTGTGGAGGTTGCATTGCAAAGAGAGAGGATGTGGATCGTAGGCTATGTCAAGCCAAAATGACACCAGCTGATAAAGCCTGGCTTAACATAACCAACATAAACATTCTCCCCCCTTGCAATGCGCAGCATTGGAAATGGAAAATAAAATAGATGTTGCCTTAGGAAAGATTAGCGAGATAGTCCCTGGAGTGTGCCATCCCTCATCGGCCAAGACAACATTCGAGAATTTGTCATGAAGCTCCTTGCTGACGGCTCGGAGTGGGGTCCGATGGTGGAGTTGAGGGTCGATCTCAAGCACAGCTTCACGATTTAGCTCCGTTGACCTCGATCGGAGCACAGCGGTGCAAACGCGTTCGGACCCAATGCCGGTGACGGAAAGCCCAAGGGCCGTTGCCAGTGAAGCATTGATGCGACTCATCGGGCAACACGCATCGATGAGCGCTCGAGTGTCAAACGATTTTGCACCGGTGTGGAGCAGCACAATAGCGGTTGGAAGGATTGTCACGCTTGTGTGCCGCATCAACGAGGCCAACGAAGTCGCAATTGGAGCCTTTGGAGATGTGGATGGTGAGCTGCTGGCCATAGGCGTAGCAGATCCAGTGGGTGAAGAGTAGCGACGGGCTGGCGAAGGGATGTCCTCTACTTGGCGCCGACGCCTTGGCACCCGATCGGCATCTCGCAGATGGAGCAGAGTGTGGTGTGGTCCGTCGCACATCCGACACGACGCATCACTGCGGCAGGTACCCTCTGACTGCTTATGGGCCAGGCAGTTTGGGCAGTAGTGGTTAACAAGCACTGCTCTCAACCGCTTATCTGCGGAAAGGCGAAGAAAACGCTGGCACTTCCGCAGCGCGTTGACACCTCTGCAGACTCGAGATCTTAACGAGTTTGAGGTGGGGCGATTGGCGAAACTGCAGAATTTTACGAAAAATGCAATATGGCGAAAAATCATCAAAAACTGCAGAAAACTGCGAAAAATGCAAAATGGCGAAAAATCATCAAAAACTGCAGAAAACTACGAAAAATGCAAAATGGCGAAAAATCATCAAAAACTGCAGAAAACTGCGAAAAATGCAAAATGGCGAAAAATCATCAAAAACTGCAGAAAACTGCGAAAAATGCAAAATGGCGAAAAATCATCAAAAACTGCAGAAAACTGCGAAAAATGCAAAATGGCGAAAAATCATCAAAAACTGCAGAAAACTGCGAAAAATGCAAAATGGCGAAAAATCATCAAAAACTGCAGAAAACTGCGAAAAATGCAAAATGGCGAAAAATCATCAAAAACTGCAGAAAACTGCGAAAAATGCAAAATGGCGAAAAATCATCAAAAACTGCAGAAAACTGCGAAAAATGCAAAATGGCGAAAAATCATCAAAAACTGCAGAAAACTGCGAAAAATGCAAAATGGCGAAAAATCATCAAAAACTGCAGAAAACTGCGAAAAATGCAAAATGGCGAAAAATCATCAAAAACTGCAGAAAACTGCGAAAAATGCAAAATGGCGAAAAATCATCAAAAACTGCAGAAAACTGCGAAAAATGCAAAATGGCGAAAAATCATCAAAAACTGCAGAAAACTGCGAAAAATGCAAAATGGCGAAAAATCATCAAAAACTGCAGAAAACTGCGAAAAATGCAAAATGGCGAAAAATCATCAAAAACTGCAGAAAACTGCGAAAAATGCAAAATGGCGAAAAATCATCAAAAACTGCAGAAAACTGCGAAAAATGCAAAATGGCGAAAAATCATCAAAAACTGCAGAAAACTGCGAAAAATGCAAAATGGCGAAAAATCATCAAAAACTGCAGAAAACTGCGAAAAATGCAAAATGGCGAAAAATCATCAAAAACTGCAGAAAACTGCGAAAAATGCAAAATGGCGAAAAATCATCAAAAACTGCAGAAAACTGCGAAAAATGCAAAATGGCGAAAAATCATCAAAAACTGCAGAAAACTGCGAAAAATGCAAAATGGCGAAAAATCATCAAAAACTGCAGAAAACTGCGAAAAATGCAAAATGGCGAAAAATCATCAAAAACTGCAGAAAACTGCGAAAAATGCAAAATGGCGAAAAATCATCAAAAACTGCAGAAAACTGCGAAAAATGCAAAATGGCGAAAAATCATCAAAAACTGCAGAAAACTGCGAAAAATGCAAAATGGCGAAAAATCATCAAAAACTGCAGAAAACTGCGAAAAATGCAAAATGGCGAAAAATCATCAAAAACTGCAGAAAACTGCGAAAAATGCAAAATGGCGAAAAATCATCAAAAACTGCAGAAAACTGCGAAAAATGCAAAATGGCGAAAAATCATCAAAAACTGCAGAAAACTGCGAAAAATGCAAAATGGCGAAAAATCATCAAAAACTGCAGAAAACTGCGAAAAATGCAAAATGGCGAAAAATCATCAAAAACTGCAGAAAACTGCGAAAAATGCAAAATGGCGAAAAATCATCAAAAACTGCAGAAAACTGCGAAAAATGCAAAATGGCGAAAAATCATCAAAAACTGCAGAAAACTGCGAAAAATGCAAAATGGCGAAAAATCATCAAAAACTGCAGAAAACTGCGAAAAATGCAAAATGGCGAAAAATCATCAAAAACTGCAGAAAACTGCGAAAAATGCAAAATGGCGAAAAATCATCAAAAACTGCAGAAAACTACGAAAAATGCAAAATGGCGAAAAATCATCAAAAACTGCAGAAAACTGCGAAAAATGCAAAATGGCGAAAAATCATCAAAAACTGCAGAAAACTGCGAAAAATGCAAAATGGCGAAAAATCATCAAAAACTGCAGAAAACTGCGAAAAATGCAAAATGGCGAAAAATCATCAAAAACTGCAGAAAACTGCGAAAAATGCAAAATGGCGAAAAATCATCAAAAACTGCAGAAAACTGCGAAAAATGCAAAATGGCGAAAAATCATCAAAAACTGCAGAAAACTGCGAAAAATGCAAAATGGCGAAAAATCATCAAAAACTGCAGAAAACTGCGAAAAATGCAAAATGGCGAAAAATCATCAAAAACTGCAGAAAACTGCGAAAAATGCAAAATGGCGAAAAATCATCAAAAACTGCAGAAAACTGCGAAAAATGCAAAATGGCGAAAAATCATCAAAAACTGCAGAAAACTACGAAAAATGCAAAATGGCGAAAAATCATCAAAAACTGCAGAAAACTGCGAAAAATGCAAAATGGCGAAAAATCATCAAAAACTGCAGAAAACTGCGAAAAATGCAAAATGGCGAAAAATCATCAAAAACTGCAGAAAACTGCGAAAAATGCAAAATGGCGAAAAATCATCAAAAACTGCAGAAAACTGCGAAAAATGCAAAATGGCGAAAAATCATCAAAAACTGCAGAAAACTGCGAAAAATGCAAAATGGCGAAAAATCATCAAAAACTGCAGAAAACTGCGAAAAATGCAAAATGGCGAAAAATCATCAAAAACTGCAGAAAACTGCGAAAAATGCAAAATGGCGAAAAATCATCAAAAACTGCAGAAAACTGCGAAAAATGCAAAATGGCGAAAAATCATCAAAAACTGCAGAAAACTGCGAAAAATGCAAAATGGCGAAAAATCATCAAAAACTGCAGAAAACTGCGAAAAATGCAAAATGGCGAAAAATCATCAAAAACTGCAGAAAACTGCGAAAAATGCAAAATGGCGAAAAATCATCAAAAACTGCAGAAAACTGCGAAAAATGCAAAATGGCGAAAAATCATCAAAAACTGCAGAAAACTGCGAAAAATGCAAAATGGCGAAAAATCATCAAAAACTGCAGAAAACTGCGAAAAATGCAAAATGGCGAAAAATCATCAAAAACTGCAGAAAACTGCGAAAAATGCAAAATGGCGAAAAATCATCAAAAACTGCAGAAAACTGCGAAAAATGCAAAATGGCGAAAAATCATCAAAAACTGCAGAAAACTGCGAAAAATGCAAAATGGCGAAAAATCATCAAAAACTGCAGAAAACTGCGAAAAATGCAAAATGGCGAAAAATCATCAAAAACTGCAGAAAACTGCGAAAAATGCAAAATGGCGAAAAATCATCAAAAACTGCAGAAAACTGCGAAAAATGCAAAATGGCGAAAAATCATCAAAAACTGCAGAAAACTGCGAAAAATGCAAAATGGCGAAAAATCATCAAAAACTGCAGAAAACTGCGAAAAATGCAAAATGGCGAAAAATCATCAAAAACTGCAGAAAACTGCGAAAAATGCAAAATGGCGAAAAATCATCAAAAACTGCAGAAAACTGCGAAAAATGCAAAATGGCGAAAAATCATCAAAAACTGCAGAAAACTGCGAAAAATGCAAAATGGCGAAAAATCATCAAAAACTGCAGAAAACTGCGAAAAATGCAAAATGGCGAAAAATCATCAAAAACTGCAGAAAACTGCGAAAAATGCAAAATGGCGAAAAATCATCAAAAACTGCAGAAAACTGCGAAAAATGCAAAATGGCGAAAAATCATCAAAAACTGCAGAAAACTGCGAAAAATGCAAAATGGCGAAAAATCATCAAAAACTGCAGAAAACTGCGAAAAATGCAAAATGGCGAAAAATCATCAAAAACTGCAGAAAACTGCGAAAAATGCAAAATGGCGAAAAATCATCAAAAACTGCAGAAAACTGCGAAAAATGCAAAATGGCGAAAAATCATCAAAAACTGCAGAAAACTGCGAAAAATGCAAAATGGCGAAAAATCATCAAAAACTGCAGAAAACTGCGAAAAATGCAAAATGGCGAAAAATCATCAAAAACTGCAGAAAACTGCGAAAAATGCAAAATGGCGAAAAATCATCAAAAACTGCAGAAAACTACGAAAAATGCAAAATGGCGAAAAATCATCAAAAACTGCAGAAAACTGCGAAAAATGCAAAATGGCGAAAAATCATCAAAAACTGCAGAAAACTGCGAAAAATGCAAAATGGCGAAAAATCATCAAAAACTGCAGAAAACTGCGAAAAATGCAAAATGGCGAAAAATCATCAAAAACTGCAGAAAACTGCGAAAAATGCAAAATGGCGAAAAATCATCAAAAACTGCAGAAAACTGCGAAAAATGCAAAATGGCGAAAAATCATCAAAAACTGCAGAAAACTGCGAAAAATGCAAAATGGCGAAAAATCATCAAAAACTGCAGAAAACTGCGAAAAATGCAAAATGGCGAAAAATCATCAAAAACTGCAGAAAACTGCGAAAAATGCAAAATGGCGAAAAATCATCAAAAACTGCAGAAAACTACGAAAAATGCAAAATGGCGAAAAATCATCAAAAACTGCAGAAAACTGCGAAAAATGCAAAATGGCGAAAAATCATCAAAAACTGCAGAAAACTGCGAAAAATGCAAAATGGCGAAAAATCATCAAAAACTGCAGAAAACTGCGAAAAATGCAAAATGGCGAAAAATCATCAAAAACTGCAGAAAACTGCGAAAAATGCAAAATGGCGAAAAATCATCAAAAACTGCAGAAAACTGCGAAAAATGCAAAATGGCGAAAAATCATCAAAAACTGCAGAAAACTGCGAAAAATGCAAAATGGCGAAAAATCATCAAAAACTGCAGAAAACTGCGAAAAATGCAAAATGGCGAAAAATCATCAAAAACTGCAGAAAACTGCGAAAAATGCAAAATGGCGAAAAATCATCAAAAACTGCAGAAAACTGCGAAAAATGCAAAATGGCGAAAAATCATCAAAAACTGCAGAAAACTGCGAAAAATGCAAAATGGCGAAAAATCATCAAAAACTGCAGAAAACTGCGAAAAATGCAAAATGGCGAAAAATCATCAAAAACTGCAGAAAACTGCGAAAAATGCAAAATGGCGAAAAATCATCAAAAACTGCAGAAAACTGCGAAAAATGCAAAATGGCGAAAAATCATCAAAAACTGCAGAAAACTGCGAAAAATGCAAAATGGCGAAAAATCATCAAAAACTGCAGAAAACTGCGAAAAATGCAAAATGGCGAAAAATCATCAAAAACTGCAGAAAACTGCGAAAAATGCAAAATGGCGAAAAATCATCAAAAACTGCAGAAAACTGCGAAAAATGCAAAATGGCGAAAAATCATCAAAAACTGCAGAAAACTGCGAAAAATGCAAAATGGCGAAAAATCATCAAAAACTGCAGAAAACTGCGAAAAATGCAAAATGGCGAAAAATCATCAAAAACTGCAGAAAACTGCGAAAAATGCAAAATGGCGAAAAATCATCAAAAACTGCAGAAAACTGCGAAAAATGCAAAATGGCGAAAAATCATCAAAAACTGCAGAAAACTGCGAAAAATGCAAAATGGCGAAAAATCATCAAAAACTGCAGAAAACTGCGAAAAATGCAAAATGGCGAAAAATCATCAAAAACTGCAGAAAACTGCGAAAAATGCAAAATGGCGAAAAATCATCAAAAACTGCAGAAAACTGCGAAAAATGCAAAATGGCGAAAAATCATCAAAAACTGCAGAAAACTGCGAAAAATGCAAAATGGCGAAAAATCATCAAAAACTGCAGAAAACTGCGAAAAATGCAAAATGGCGAAAAATCATCAAAAACTGCAGAAAACTGCGAAAAATGCAAAATGGCGAAAAATCATCAAAAACTGCAGAAAACTGCGAAAAATGCAAAATGGCGAAAAATCATCAAAAACTGCAGAAAACTGCGAAAAATGCAAAATGGCGAAAAATCATCAAAAACTGCAGAAAACTGCGAAAAATGCAAAATGGCGAAAAATCATCAAAAACTGCAGAAAACTGCGAAAAATGCAAAATGGCGAAAAATCATCAAAAACTGCAGAAAACTGCGAAAAATGCAAAATGGCGAAAAATCATCAAAAACTGCAGAAAACTGCGAAAAATGCAAAATGGCGAAAAATCATCAAAAACTGCAGAAAACTGCGAAAAATGCAAAATGGCGAAAAATCATCAAAAACTGCAGAAAACTACGAAAAATGCAAAATGGCGAAAAATCATCAAAAACTGCAGAAAACTGCGAAAAATGCAAAATGGCGAAAAATCATCAAAAACTGCAGAAAACTGCGAAAAATGCAAAATGGCGAAAAATCATCAAAAACTGCAGAAAACTGCGAAAAATGCAAAATGGCGAAAAATCATCAAAAACTGCAGAAAACTGCGAAAAATGCAAAATGGCGAAAAATCATCAAAAACTGCAGAAAACTGCGAAAAATGCAAAATGGCGAAAAATCATCAAAAACTGCAGAAAACTGCGAAAAATGCAAAATGGCGAAAAATCATCAAAAACTGCAGAAAACTGCGAAAAATGCAAAATGGCGAAAAATCATCAAAAACTGCAGAAAACTGCGAAAAATGCAAAATGGCGAAAAATCATCAAAAACTGCAGAAAACTGCGAAAAATGCAAAATGGCGAAAAATCATCAAAAACTGCAGAAAACTGCGAAAAATGCAAAATGGCGAAAAATCATCAAAAACTGCAGAAAACTGCGAAAAATGCAAAATGGCGAAAAATCATCAAAAACTGCAGAAAACTGCGAAAAATGCAAAATGGCGAAAAATCATCAAAAACTGCAGAAAACTGCGAAAAATGCAAAATGGCGAAAAATCATCAAAAACTGCAGAAAACTGCGAAAAATGCAAAATGGCGAAAAATCATCAAAAACTGCAGAAAACTGCGAAAAATGCAAAATGGCGAAAAATCATCAAAAACTGCAGAAAACTGCGAAAAATGCAAAATGGCGAAAAATCATCAAAAACTGCAGAAAACTGCGAAAAATGCAAAATGGCGAAAAATCATCAAAAACTGCAGAAAACTGCGAAAAATGCAAAATGGCGAAAAATCATCAAAAACTGCAGAAAACTGCGAAAAATGCAAAATGGCGAAAAATCATCAAAAACTGCAGAAAACTGCGAAAAATGCAAAATGGCGAAAAATCATCAAAAACTGCAGAAAACTGCGAAAAATGCAAAATGGCGAAAAATCATCAAAAACTGCAGAAAACTGCGAAAAATGCAAAATGGCGAAAAATCATCAAAAACTGCAGAAAACTGCGAAAAATGCAAAATGGCGAAAAATCATCAAAAACTGCAGAAAACTGCGAAAAATGCAAAATGGCGAAAAATCATCAAAAACTGCAGAAAACTGCGAAAAATGCAAAATGGCGAAAAATCATCAAAAACTGCAGAAAACTACGAAAAATGCAAAATGGCGAAAAATCATCAAAAACTGCAGAAAACTGCGAAAAATGCAAAATGGCGAAAAATCATCAAAAACTGCAGAAAACTGCGAAAAATGCAAAATGGCGAAAAATCATCAAAAACTGCAGAAAACTGCGAAAAATGCAAAATGGCGAAAAATCATCAAAAACTGCAGAAAACTGCGAAAAATGCAAAATGGCGAAAAATCATCAAAAACTGCAGAAAACTGCGAAAAATGCAAAATGGCGAAAAATCATCAAAAACTGCAGAAAACTGCGAAAAATGCAAAATGGCGAAAAATCATCAAAAACTGCAGAAAACTGCGAAAAATGCAAAATGGCGAAAAATCATCAAAAACTGCAGAAAACTGCGAAAAATGCAAAATGGCGAAAAATCATCAAAAACTGCAGAAAACTACGAAAAATGCAAAATGGCGAAAAATCATCAAAAACTGCAGAAAACTGCGAAAAATGCAAAATGGCGAAAAATCATCAAAAACTGCAGAAAACTGCGAAAAATGCAAAATGGCGAAAAATCATCAAAAACTGCAGAAAACTGCGAAAAATGCAAAATGGCGAAAAATCATCAAAAACTGCAGAAAACTGCGAAAAATGCAAAATGGCGAAAAATCATCAAAAACTGCAGAAAACTGCGAAAAATGCAAAATGGCGAAAAATCATCAAAAACTGCAGAAAACTGCGAAAAATGCAAAATGGCGAAAAATCATCAAAAACTGCAGAAAACTGCGAAAAATGCAAAATGGCGAAAAATCATCAAAAACTGCAGAAAACTGCGAAAAATGCAAAATGGCGAAAAATCATCAAAAACTGCAGAAAACTGCGAAAAATGCAAAATGGCGAAAAATCATCAAAAACTGCAGAAAACTGCGAAAAATGCAAAATGGCGAAAAATCATCAAAAACTGCAGAAAACTGCGAAAAATGCAAAATGGCGAAAAATCATCAAAAACTGCAGAAAACTGCGAAAAATGCAAAATGGCGAAAAATCATCAAAAACTGCAGAAAACTGCGAAAAATGCAAAATGGCGAAAAATCATCAAAAACTGCAGAAAACTGCGAAAAATGCAAAATGGCGAAAAATCATCAAAAACTGCAGAAAACTGCGAAAAATGCAAAATGGCGAAAAATCATCAAAAACTGCAGAAAACTGCGAAAAATGCAAAATGGCGAAAAATCATCAAAAACTGCAGAAAACTGCGAAAAATGCAAAATGGCGAAAAATCATCAAAAACTGCAGAAAACTGCGAAAAATGCAAAATGGCGAAAAATCATCAAAAACTGCAGAAAACTGCGAAAAATGCAAAATGGCGAAAAATCATCAAAAACTGCAGAAAACTGCGAAAAATGCAAAATGGCGAAAAATCATCAAAAACTGCAGAAAACTGCGAAAAATGCAAAATGGCGAAAAATCATCAAAAACTGCAGAAAACTGCGAAAAATGCAAAATGGCGAAAAATCATCAAAAACTGCAGAAAACTGCGAAAAATGCAAAATGGCGAAAAATCATCAAAAACTGCAGAAAACTGCGAAAAATGCAAAATGGCGAAAAATCATCAAAAACTGCAGAAAACTGCGAAAAATGCAAAATGGCGAAAAATCATCAAAAACTGCAGAAAACTGCGAAAAATGCAAAATGGCGAAAAATCATCAAAAACTGCAGAAAACTGCGAAAAATGCAAAATGGCGAAAAATCATCAAAAACTGCAGAAAACTGCGAAAAATGCAAAATGGCGAAAAATCATCAAAAACTGCAGAAAACTGCGAAAAATGCAAAATGGCGAAAAATCATCAAAAACTGCAGAAAACTGCGAAAAATGCAAAATGGCGAAAAATCATCAAAAACTGCAGAAAACTGCGAAAAATGCAAAATGGCGAAAAATCATCAAAAACTGCAGAAAACTGCGAAAAATGCAAAATGGCGAAAAATCATCAAAAACTGCAGAAAACTGCGAAAAATGCAAAATGGCGAAAAATCATCAAAAACTGCAGAAAACTGCGAAAAATGCAAAATGGCGAAAAATCATCAAAAACTGCAGAAAACTGCGAAAAATGCAAAATGGCGAAAAATCATCAAAAACTGCAGAAAACTGCGAAAAATGCAAAATGGCGAAAAATCATCAAAAACTGCAGAAAACTGCGAAAAATGCAAAATGGCGAAAAATCATCAAAAACTGCAGAAAACTGCGAAAAATGCAAAATGGCGAAAAATCATCAAAAACTGCAGAAAACTGCGAAAAATGCAAAATGGCGAAAAATCATCAAAAACTGCAGAAAACTACGAAAAATGCAAAATGGCGAAAAATCATCAAAAACTGCAGAAAACTGCGAAAAATGCAAAATGGCGAAAAATCATCAAAAACTGCAGAAAACTGCGAAAAATGCAAAATGGCGAAAAATCATCAAAAACTGCAGAAAACTGCGAAAAATGCAAAATGGCGAAAAATCATCAAAAACTGCAGAAAACTGCGAAAAATGCAAAATGGCGAAAAATCATCAAAAACTGCAGAAAACTGCGAAAAATGCAAAATGGCGAAAAATCATCAAAAACTGCAGAAAACTGCGAAAAATGCAAAATGGCGAAAAATCATCAAAAACTGCAGAAAACTGCGAAAAATGCAAAATGGCGAAAAATCATCAAAAACTGCAGAAAACTGCGAAAAATGCAAAATGGCGAAAAATCATCAAAAACTGCAGAAAACTGCGAAAAATGCAAAATGGCGAAAAATCATCAAAAACTGCAGAAAACTGCGAAAAATGCAAAATGGCGAAAAATCATCAAAAACTGCAGAAAACTGCGAAAAATGCAAAATGGCGAAAAATCATCAAAAACTGCAGAAAACTGCGAAAAATGCAAAATGGCGAAAAATCATCAAAAACTGCAGAAAACTGCGAAAAATGCAAAATGGCGAAAAATCATCAAAAACTGCAGAAAACTGCGAAAAATGCAAAATGGCGAAAAATCATCAAAAACTGCAGAAAACTGCGAAAAATGCAAAATGGCGAAAAATCATCAAAAACTGCAGAAAACTGCGAAAAATGCAAAATGGCGAAAAATCATCAAAAACTGCAGAAAACTGCGAAAAATGCAAAATGGCGAAAAATCATCAAAAACTGCAGAAAACTGCGAAAAATGCAAAATGGCGAAAAATCATCAAAAACTGCAGAAAACTGCGAAAAATGCAAAATGGCGAAAAATCATCAAAAACTGCAGAAAACTGCGAAAAATGCAAAATGGCGAAAAATCATCAAAAACTGCAGAAAACTGCGAAAAATGCAAAATGGCGAAAAATCATCAAAAACTGCAGAAAACTGCGAAAAATGCAAAATGGCGAAAAATCATCAAAAACTGCAGAAAACTGCGAAAAATGCAAAATGGCGAAAAATCATCAAAAACTGCAGAAAACTGCGAAAAATGCAAAATGGCGAAAAATCATCAAAAACTGCAGAAAACTGCGAAAAATGCAAAATGGCGAAAAATCATCAAAAACTGCAGAAAACTGCGAAAAATGCAAAATGGCGAAAAATCATCAAAAACTGCAGAAAACTGCGAAAAATGCAAAATGGCGAAAAATCATCAAAAACTGCAGAAAACTGCGAAAAATGCAAAATGGCGAAAAATCATCAAAAACTGCAGAAAACTGCGAAAAATGCAAAATGGCGAAAAATCATCAAAAACTGCAGAAAACTGCGAAAAATGCAAAATGGCGAAAAATCATCAAAAACTGCAGAAAACTGCGAAAAATGCAAAATGGCGAAAAATCATCAAAAACTGCAGAAAACTGCGAAAAATGCAAAATGGCGAAAAATCATCAAAAACTGCAGAAAACTGCGAAAAATGCAAAATGGCGAAAAATCATCAAAAACTGCAGAAAACTGCGAAAAATGCAAAATGGCGAAAAATCATCAAAAACTGCAGAAAACTGCGAAAAATGCAAAATGGCGAAAAATCATCAAAAACTGCAGAAAACTGCGAAAAATGCAAAATGGCGAAAAATCATCAAAAACTGCAGAAAACTGCGAAAAATGCAAAATGGCGAAAAATCATCAAAAACTGCAGAAAACTGCGAAAAATGCAAAATGGCGAAAAATCATCAAAAACTGCAGAAAACTGCGAAAAATGCAAAATGGCGAAAAATCATCAAAAACTGCAGAAAACTGCGAAAAATGCAAAATGGCGAAAAATCATCAAAAACTGCAGAAAACTGCGAAAAATGCAAAATGGCGAAAAATCATCAAAAACTGCAGAAAACTACGAAAAATGCAAAATGGCGAAAAATCATCAAAAACTGCAGAAAACTGCGAAAAATGCAAAATGGCGAAAAATCATCAAAAACTGCAGAAAACTGCGAAAAATGCAAAATGGCGAAAAATCATCAAAAACTGCAGAAAACTGCGAAAAATGCAAAATGGCGAAAAATCATCAAAAACTGCAGAAAACTGCGAAAAATGCAAAATGGCGAAAAATCATCAAAAACTGCAGAAAACTGCGAAAAATGCAAAATGGCGAAAAATCATCAAAAACTGCAGAAAACTACGAAAAATGCAAAATGGCGAAAAATCATCAAAAACTGCAGAAAACTACGAAAAATGCAAAATGGCGAAAAATCATCAAAAACTGCAGAAAACTGCGAAAAATGCAAAATGGCGAAAAATCATCAAAAACTGCAGAAAACTGCGAAAAATGCAAAATGGCGAAAAATCATCAAAAACTGCAGAAAACTGCGAAAAATGCAAAATGGCGAAAAATCATCAAAAACTGCAGAAAACTGCGAAAAATGCAAAATGGCGAAAAATCATCAAAAACTGCAGAAAACTGCGAAAAATGCAAAATGGCGAAAAATCATCAAAAACTGCAGAAAACTGCGAAAAATGCAAAATGGCGAAAAATCATCAAAAACTGCAGAAAACTGCGAAAAATGCAAAATGGCGAAAAATCATCAAAAACTGCAGAAAACTGCGAAAAATGCAAAATGGCGAAAAATCATCAAAAACTGCAGAAAACTGCGAAAAATGCAAAATGGCGAAAAATCATCAAAAACTGCAGAAAACTGCGAAAAATGCAAAATGGCGAAAAATCATCAAAAACTGCAGAAAACTGCGAAAAATGCAAAATGGCGAAAAATCATCAAAAACTGCAGAAAACTGCGAAAAATGCAAAATGGCGAAAAATCATCAAAAACTGCAGAAAACTGCGAAAAATGCAAAATGGCGAAAAATCATCAAAAACTGCAGAAAACTGCGAAAAATGCAAAATGGCGAAAAATCATCAAAAACTGCAGAAAACTGCGAAAAATGCAAAATGGCGAAAAATCATCAAAAACTGCAGAAAACTGCGAAAAATGCAAAATGGCGAAAAATCATCAAAAACTGCAGAAAACTACGAAAAATGCAAAATGGCGAAAAATCATCAAAAACTGCAGAAAACTGCGAAAAATGCAAAATGGCGAAAAATCATCAAAAACTGCAGAAAACTGCGAAAAATGCAAAATGGCGAAAAATCATCAAAAACTGCAGAAAACTACGAAAAATGCAAAATGGCGAAAAATCATCAAAAACTGCAGAAAACTGCGAAAAATGCAAAATGGCGAAAAATCATCAAAAACTGCAGAAAACTACGAAAAATGCAAAATGGCGAAAAATCATCAAAAACTGCAGAAAACTGCGAAAAATGCAAAATGGCGAAAAATCATCAAAAACTGCAGAAAACTACGAAAAATGCAAAATGGCGAAAAATCATCAAAAACTGCAGAAAACTGCGAAAAATGCAAAATGGCGAAAAATCATCAAAAACTGCAGAAAACTGCGAAAAATGCAAAATGGCGAAAAATCATCAAAAACTGCAGAAAACTGCGAAAAATGCAAAATGGCGAAAAATCATCAAAAACTGCAGAAAACTGCGAAAAATGCAAAATGGCGAAAAATCATCAAAAACTGCAGAAAACTGCGAAAAATGCAAAATGGCGAAAAATCATCAAAAACTGCAGAAAACTGCGAAAAATGCAAAATGGCGAAAAATCATCAAAAACTGCAGAAAACTGCGAAAAATGCAAAATGGCGAAAAATCATCAAAAACTGCAGAAAACTGCGAAAAATGCAAAATGGCGAAAAATCATCAAAAACTGCAGAAAACTGCGAAAAATGCAAAATGGCGAAAAATCATCAAAAACTGCAGAAAACTGCGAAAAATGCAAAATGGCGAAAAATCATCAAAAACTGCAGAAAACTGCGAAAAATGCAAAATGGCGAAAAATCATCAAAAACTGCAGAAAACTGCGAAAAATGCAAAATGGCGAAAAATCATCAAAAACTGCAGAAAACTACGAAAAATGCAAAATGGCGAAAAATCATCAAAAACTGCAGAAAACTGCGAAAAATGCAAAATGGCGAAAAATCATCAAAAACTGCAGAAAACTGCGAAAAATGCAAAATGGCGAAAAATCATCAAAAACTGCAGAAAACTGCGAAAAATGCAAAATGGCGAAAAATCATCAAAAACTGCAGAAAACTGCGAAAAATGCAAAATGGCGAAAAATCATCAAAAACTGCAGAAAACTGCGAAAAATGCAAAATGGCGAAAAATCATCAAAAACTGCAGAAAACTGCGAAAAATGCAAAATGGCGAAAAATCATCAAAAACTGCAGAAAACTGCGAAAAATGCAAAATGGCGAAAAATCATCAAAAACTGCAGAAAACTGCGAAAAATGCAAAATGGCGAAAAATCATCAAAAACTGCAGAAAACTGCGAAAAATGCAAAATGGCGAAAAATCATCAAAAACTGCAGAAAACTGCGAAAAAATGCAAAATGGCGAAAAATCATCAAAAACTGCAGAAAACTGCGAAAAATGCAAAATGGCGAAAAATCATCAAAAACTGCAGAAAACTGCGAAAAATGCAAAATGGCGAAAAATCATCAAAAACTGCAGAAAACTGCGAAAAATGCAAAATGGCGAAAAATCATCAAAAACTGCAGAAAACTGCGAAAAATGCAAAATGGCGAAAAATCATCAAAAACTGCAGAAAACTGCGAAAAATGCAAAATGGCGAAAAATCATCAAAAACTGCAGAAAACTGCGAAAAATGCAAAATGGCGAAAAATCATCAAAAACTGCAGAAAACTGCGAAAAATGCAAAATGGCGAAAAATCATCAAAAACTGCAGAAAACTGCGAAAAATGCAAAATGGCGAAAAATCATCAAAAACTGCAGAAAACTGCGAAAAATGCAAAATGGCGAAAAATCATCAAAAACTGCAGAAAACTGCGAAAAATGCAAAATGGCGAAAAATCATCAAAAACTGCAGAAAACTGCGAAAAATGCAAAATGGCGAAAAATCATCAAAAACTGCAGAAAACTGCGAAAAATGCAAAATGGCGAAAAATCATCAAAAACTGCAGAAAACTGCGAAAAATGCAAAATGGCGAAAAATCATCAAAAACTGCAGAAAACTGCGAAAAATGCAAAATGGCGAAAAATCATCAAAAACTGCAGAAAACTGCGAAAAATGCAAAATGGCGAAAAATCATCAAAAACTGCAGAAAACTGCGAAAAATGCAAAATGGCGAAAAATCATCAAAAACTGCAGAAAACTGCGAAAAATGCAAAATGGCGAAAAATCATCAAAAACTGCAGAAAACTGCGAAAAATGCAAAATGGCGAAAAATCATCAAAAACTGCAGAAAACTGCGAAAAATGCAAAATGGCGAAAAATCATCAAAAACTGCAGAAAACTGCGAAAAATGCAAAATGGCGAAAAATCATCAAAAACTGCAGAAAACTGCGAAAAATGCAAAATGGCGAAAAATCATCAAAAACTGCAGAAAACTGCGAAAAATGCAAAATGGCGAAAAATCATCAAAAACTGCAGAAAACTGCGAAAAATGCAAAATGGCGAAAAATCATCAAAAACTGCAGAAAACTGCGAAAAATGCAAAATGGCGAAAAATCATCAAAAACTGCAGAAAACTGCGAAAAATGCAAAATGGCGAAAAATCATCAAAAACTGCAGAAAACTGCGAAAAATGCAAAATGGCGAAAAATCATCAAAAACTGCAGAAAACTGCGAAAAATGCAAAATGGCGAAAAATCATCAAAAACTGCAGAAAACTGCGAAAAATGCAAAATGGCGAAAAATCATCAAAAACTGCAGAAAACTGCGAAAAATGCAAAATGGCGAAAAATCATCAAAAACTGCAGAAAACTGCGAAAAATGCAAAATGGCGAAAAATCATCAAAAACTGCAGAAAACTGCGAAAAATGCAAAATGGCGAAAAATCATCAAAAACTGCAGAAAACTGCGAAAAATGCAAAATGGCGAAAAATCATCAAAAACTGCAGAAAACTGCGAAAAATGCAAAATGGCGAAAAATCATCAAAAACTGCAGAAAACTGCGAAAAATGCAAAATGGCGAAAAATCATCAAAAACTGCAGAAAACTGCGAAAAATGCAAAATGGCGAAAAATCATCAAAAACTGCAGAAAACTGCGAAAAATGCAAAATGGCGAAAAATCATCAAAAACTGCAGAAAACTGCGAAAAATGCAAAATGGCGAAAAATCATCAAAAACTGCAGAAAACTGCGAAAAATGCAAAATGGCGAAAAATCATCAAAAACTGCAGAAAACTGCGAAAAATGCAAAATGGCGAAAAATCATCAAAAACTGCAGAAAACTGCGAAAAATGCAAAATGGCGAAAAATCATCAAAAACTGCAGAAAACTGCGAAAAATGCAAAATGGCGAAAAATCATCAAAAACTGCAGAAAACTGCGAAAAATGCAAAATGGCGAAAAATCATCAAAAACTGCAGAAAACTGCGAAAAATGCAAAATGGCGAAAAATCATCAAAAACTGCAGAAAACTGCGAAAAATGCAAAATGGCGAAAAATCATCAAAAACTGCAGAAAACTGCGAAAAATGCAAAATGGCGAAAAATCATCAAAAACTGCAGAAAACTGCGAAAAATGCAAAATGGCGAAAAATCATCAAAAACTGCAGAAAACTGCGAAAAATGCAAAATGGCGAAAAATCATCAAAAACTGCAGAAAACTGCGAAAAATGCAAAATGGCGAAAAATCATCAAAAACTGCAGAAAACTGCGAAAAATGCAAAATGGCGAAAAATCATCAAAAACTGCAGAAAACTGCGAAAAATGCAAAATGGCGAAAAATCATCAAAAACTGCAGAAAACTGCGAAAAATGCAAAATGGCGAAAAATCATCAAAAACTGCAGAAAACTGCGAAAAATGCAAAATGGCGAAAAATCATCAAAAACTGCAGAAAACTGCGAAAAATGCAAAATGGCGAAAAATCATCAAAAACTGCAGAAAACTGCGAAAAATGCAAAATGGCGAAAAATCATCAAAAACTGCAGAAAACTGCGAAAAATGCAAAATGGCGAAAAATCATCAAAAACTGCAGAAAACTGCGAAAAATGCAAAATGGCGAAAAATCATCAAAAACTGCAGAAAACTGCGAAAAATGCAAAATGGCGAAAAATCATCAAAAACTGCAGAAAACTGCGAAAAATGCAAAATGGCGAAAAATCATCAAAAACTGCAGAAAACTGCGAAAAATGCAAAATGGCGAAAAATCATCAAAAACTGCAGAAAACTGCGAAAAATGCAAAATGGCGAAAAATCATCAAAAACTGCAGAAAACTGCGAAAAATGCAAAATGGCGAAAAATCATCAAAAACTGCAGAAAACTGCGAAAAATGCAAAATGGCGAAAAATCATCAAAAACTGCAGAAAACTGCGAAAAATGCAAAATGGCGAAAAATCATCAAAAACTGCAGAAAACTGCGAAAAATGCAAAATGGCGAAAAATCATCAAAAACTGCAGAAAACTGCGAAAAATGCAAAATGGCGAAAAATCATCAAAAACTGCAGAA